>APFE030419648.1:29584-54559 GCA_000404065.3 Pinus taeda | reverse complement strand
TATAATTTCTATTATTAAACAAAAAATTATTGTAAAAATAAATTTCCCCATTCAATAATCTTTAGGGAGTTGTCTTTAAGGAAATTTTGGTATTGACGGAAAAATTTGAGTTGAAATCTTGATTTGTGTTGTTGAAACTGGTTTTCTGTTATTTACACTAATTTTTTTGGTGTATATATGGATTCAGCACCCTGAAAAACCCCTAGGGCACTTTCATTGTGCAGGGGTTACCCATCAAGCTTGTGATTCCAATAAATTCCTTATCGCGATTTCAATAAATTCCAGATGAATTTTAGAGAAATTTGACCAAAAAAACCTAAAAACTTCCAAAAAAAACTCACGAAAAACAACTAGAAATTTTAGATTCAATCAACAGCCTAGTGAATATTCACCTCAATTACATTGAAATCAAAATTGCTTCATTTATCTTACATGTGAAGGTGGGAGGGGAAGGTAATTGAAGGGCATGTTTGCATGATTTATGATATAGACCATGGGCTAATTCCAAATCTAGGTGCCCTAGCTTCCATTGCTAACTATTCATCATTGATTGCACTAATTCCAAATGTTGTTGCCCTTAGGTTGCATACCTAACCCATATGTTCATCATTGTTTGCACCAATTCCAAACATTGATGCCCCAGATTGCACCTGTTGCCCTCCACCATTCATTAATGTGAAAGAAACACGAACAAAGAACATTGGAGAAAAGGTTTGTGAAAGAAACACGAACAAAGAAAATTGGCGATAGGGTTCGTGTAATGTACTATGTTGGGGACATGGGTACTTCTAATCCATTTACTGCTTGTGATACACACTCCAGTGGTGAAGGTTTTAATAATTGATTGTTAAGGTAACAATCTACCCATTTTCATTACGACATCCCTCATTCTTGCATAGTGGTTATGGGAAGAGTGGCTCTACTGCCTGGAAGAAGATAAAACCCTATATTTGTCCCTTACCCTAATGCAAGCACTATAATAGGGTTCATCTCAACTAGCAGAACAAGTCAATGCATCTGTCAGCTAAGCTACTCACTCGACATGATCCTAGACTTTCAGGTAAATCAAATATATTTTTTTGGTCCTCAGTTATACTCAGCTTAATAGCACTTTTGGGAAGACTGTATAGATGTCAAGTATTGTTAATTTGGAAAATTTGGATTTACTTTAATTAAATACTTTGTCGTTATGTTCACTATCATTGTTAGAAAGGGTTTGAGTATAGACTAGGTATTGTTGGGTGACGACATGATTAAAAGGTTCGCCAACATAGAAGGATCCTTTCCAAAATTGAAAATACGCTGGCCATATGTAAGTGATTTAGGGTATTAATTTTTTTTCCTACTGTGGAATCTTATGATAATCCCACTAACTTGGGGTAAAGTTACTCTTCTTGTAATTTTCAGAGGTTTTCAAGGAAATTAACCATCAGGCTTCCTTCTACAGGTAATGGCTTCGCCTAATTTTCAATTGATGGTTCTTCTCTTTTTGTGAAAATCTTAGGGTCGACTAATTCTTTTCCTTTCTTTCACAGATAAGACTTGGGGCTTTTCCTCTCTAGACTTGTAGGTCATGCAAGAGCTCCAAATTCCACTGCAAATAACTCTTGCCTCACTTCCTTAGTAGGTTTGCCCGCAAATATCATGTTTACCAAAGATTATTCATGTTCTTGGGTAAACCCTACTCTAGGTTTTCGATTGAGTTGCTACGGGTTAAATTGTTCTGATAAGATTCTTGTTTTTTCTTTTTTTCTGAGTCGATGAATGCATCTTCTTATTGCAACAGCGAGGGCTTGAACAATACCTGAATTATTATTATTCTTCTCTTTTGTTTTCTATTAGGGTTTCCCAACCCTACCTCACCGCCAGTCCTTACAAAAACATTTATGGTTAATAGCAGGGAAGAATCCCCTGTTGAAAGTACTTGCGAGTTATGTTATAATATATGTATTATTTTGTTTCTGTAGAGACCAAAAATGAAGCTCAACTTCTGTAGCCTTTATGGTATGATGTTTTCCTTTTCTTTCTTTTTTTTTTCTCTTATTTATAAGATGGCAAAAGAATGGACTTTTCTTTTGCATAATCTTAAATAAAGTATCTTTTTTAAGCAACCATTTTTGTTTTATTTTTTGTAAGAGTACAAAAAAATGGACTTTTATTTTGCATAATCTTAAATAAATTATCTTTTTTAAGGAATTTTTCGTTGATGTCACTGTCCTATTTTTAAAGAAAGATAAAATATACCAGAACCTAGCTTGAAGTGAAAGCAATAATTTTCCTGTTAATCTCAGCTGATAGGCATTATACTAGAGTTTACCTTTCTGTAACTGTTCTTAGGTCAATGTAGTTTCATGGTAGTTCTCCAGTCATTTTTGTGGAAAAATTGTATGTTTTTATCTTCTTTATGTTTACGTATATGATTATATACATACAAGCAAAGAACGTAGACACAATTTCTTACATCACTTTCCTATTCACCTACAAACATTTTTAATATAAAACACTAGGACATTATCCTATCCTTCCTTCTTGATTTCATTTATTTTCTTTTATCTACATGCATATACATAGAAAGAGAAAAACGATCAGTTGTACAATTTAGCACACAATAGGTAAAGAAAATTTTCAGCCATTGTTATCTATCAATCTTCCGAGGAAATGAAATGGGAAATTCGATGCTCCTCCCAACCATGAGCATTGGTTATTTCCTTAAAAAGTAGACTCCCCTTAAGTTTGTTTCACACCCCACCAAGGTTCCTAGGCAACGGTCAACTTGGCCCAGAGCAAGATTTCATCTATTCTCACATTTCCTCTAAAAAAATGGACTCCCCTCAAGCCTATTTCACACCCCAGCAAGGCTCCTAGGAAATGGTCAAATTGGCCTAGAGTAGGATCTCCTCTATTCCTACCTTTCCTCTAATGGCGTCATGCAGAGGAGAACTTAGTTGAGAAAATAATTCTTGGGAGCTTCCTTTAAGAGGCTTCCCAACAAGACCGCCTCTAGTTTTTCCCCTCACCTTTTGACTAGGCTTTTCCTTTTTTGCTTGAAATATACTATGAAAGAGATTCAGGTAGGAAACCAACCCTGCCCCCAACCATCGTGACTGTCGGTAACTGCCTGAGGTGTGAAATCCTCTATAACATGTTTTCATTGCAATCTCATATGGAAAAGTATTTTATTTATTAAATTTTATTTATGCACATCATATTTTCCATTTCCAACCTTCAAGCTAGGTCCCATAATTTGTAAAAAAAAATTATTAGGAAAAATAAAAAGAAAAAAGAAAAATTTACAAGTTTTTACTAGAGGTATGCTACAAACTTCCTAGACCACCATTGAAATTGATTCCCTCTATGAAGGTATTGAGTTCTATACCACCATTACTAGGGCTATATTTCAGGAGTTGAAAACGTATTTGTTCAAGAAGTGCATGGAGCCTATTGAGAAACATTTTCATGATGCAAAGGTGGATGAACACTCAATCCATTATGTGTTTCTTTTTAAAGGTTCTACTATACCCAAGGTTTAGTCCTTGTTGTAGAAAACCACCATTACTAGGGCTAGAGTTCAAGAGTTGAAAATGGATTTCTTCAAGAAGTGCATGGAGCCTACTGAGAAAAATTTGCATGATGCGAAGGTGGATAAGCACTCAATCCATTATGTGGTTCCTTTTCAAGGTTCTACTATATCCAAGGTTCAGTGCTTGTTGTAGAAATTATTTAATGTAAAGGAGCTTTGCAAAAGCATTAACCCTAATGAGAGCGTTGCATTCAAAGTTGTTGTGAAAGCACTCTATTATTTTGAGTGGAGAGGGAAATTAGAAAGTGAAAGGCCTATTTCTTGTTGATGTTACTCCCCTTTTATTAGCATGTCAAACTACAAGTGGGATTATGACAATTCTCATCTCGAGGAACATTAATATCCGAACCAATAAGGATAAAGGATTATGACAATTCTCATCTCGAGGACATTAATATCCCCACCAAGAAGGATAAAATATTTTCTGCTTACTTAGACAACTAGCCTAGTGTATTGATTGAAGTGTATGAGGGTAAGTGAACTAGAGCCAAGGACTCCCCTTTCATTAGGGTTTTAAACTGCAAGTGGGATTATGACAATTCTCATCTCAAGGAACATTTCTTGGATAAAATATTTTCTACTTAGACAACTAGCCTAGTGTGTTGATTGAAGTGTATAAGGGTGAGTGAAGTAGAGCCAAAGACAATAACTTGTTGGGTAAATTAAAATTTTGTTTACCCCTTGATCCCAAAGGAGTTACCCAAATCATTGTGTGCTTTGATATTGATGCCAGTGGTATTCGAAATGTCTTTGTCGTGGACAAAACCACTAGTAAAAAAAGCAAAATCACCATTACAAATGAAAAGTGGTTGATTAAGGAGGAAATCAAGAAGATAGTTCGTGATTATGAGATGTACAAGGCTAAAGATGAAGAACACAAGAATAAGGTAAAGGTGAGGAGCTCCTTGGAGAAGTATATTTACAGAATAAGGAACATCATTCGAGATGATAATATTACAACAAATTTAGATTCATTTGATAAGAAGAGGATTGTGGATGTGCCATTGAATATACTACCAGTAGCTGGATGTTAACGAGCTTGAAAATGTTGATGAGTC
This sequence comes from Pinus taeda, assembly GCA_000404065.3. NCBI lineage: Eukaryota > Viridiplantae > Streptophyta > Pinopsida > Pinales > Pinaceae > Pinus > Pinus taeda. The sequence goes on along the minus strand of APFE030419648.1, from coordinate 49,921 downwards.
TGATGGAGGAGGAATGAGATGGAGACCAATTCCAATCCTATCAAAGCCAAGATATGGATAGGTGTTGTTGCTAATATTCCTGGTGGTGCATATGCAGTTGTGGGGCTCTCCTAATGAGGGTTGTTCCACTAGTACATAAGCAAGGCCAAAATTTGAGGAAGTTGATGTAACACCCTTGGGAAAAGGACTATATGACTTTTTTTTATTTCTTTTATTTTTATTTATTATTAACTAGGGAAATTGAAAAAACATGTGATGAATATTATAATGAAAATACCATTTGACAAGAGGAAATTCATAATTTTTTTAATCTATAATTTTCTTAGGAAAAGGTGAATGGATAAATCAGATATTAAACCCTAACTAAAAGGGAAAAGATTGTTGAAGTTGGTTGTCTCTAGTGAGGGAGGAATAAAACAAAGAAATCGCCCTTTTGTTACTTTCTTTTGGGAGAGAAATAGAAAAAGACAAACTATTGACCATAATATATGTTTTTTGATGGCTAGAGATAAAGGCCATAGTGTGACTGTTATGAAAAGAACTATGGGAGATGAAGACAATTCATGGATAAATACCAATGGGAGAGAAAGAATGGTGGAATATAGATAATTTAGCAAGACATTGATCAGGGTTCATGAGGTGCAAAGCTAAAGGACAACTCTACAAAGTTACTATTTTTTCCTGACAGTTAGAGGACAACTTGAGGGGAACTAATGAATTATTGGTTCAAGGTTGGGTGGAACATGAAGGCTAGAGCCTCTTCCTGAAGGGACTCAAATAAGTGTATGATAATTCTCTAATAGTAGGAGTAACTGTGAATGTCTTTATTATGTGAATGAAAGTTGTTATATGGCTAATTGGGTATTTTTTAGAGAAATTTGTATGCATAACAAAGAATGGTTGTACTATATATGCATTTTTTGTTGGTGACAAATAGTATACAAGTTATAGTGAATGATTTTTTGGAATTGTTCCTACAAAAATCGAATAAATATAGTACTTACACTAATTTTGTCTCAAGAAACCAAAAGCATTGTTATATAGGTTATAAAGTAAATTGTAGAATAGAATCCTATAGTTAAAACCTTCAATCTTGAATAAAAAGGGTTAGGACCTAGAGAAAATGACAGGGGATCCCCATTAGAAAGATCCCCTGAGTTTCTTTGGTCTAGAATATATTCTTAAAAAATAGAAGATACTACATAAGGCAAATTATCACTGCAAATGTGATTTGGTATACATATAAACAGAATAGAAAAAAATATTATAGAATGAACTACTAGTGTAGTATCTGTAGGTTCAAAATATTAGAAGTCTAACTATAAAACTAGGTAGTTAATGAATAGTAAATTGGCTTACGGAAAAGAAGAAGAAAATAACTAGTTGTTCTTAAAAAATAAAATATAATAGTGCTCACAAGAACCCTTTCAAAAAATCGAATATGAATTCATACACATTTATTTAGTGAGATAAAAGAAAACAAATAGAAAGGAAAAACACTTGTAACAATTTACATTAGAGGGTATTGGTATTAATATCTAACACATGTATCATACATAGGATGCCTGTTGCCATGGTAAAAATCAAAATGGGGACAAGAACTTGCAGAAGTACTAAAAAATAAGCATAACTACATTACAATGCATAGATCATAAAAACCTTTCCTTGAAATTAAATGAACAATGATTATACATTAAAAACCCTTAGGTATCATGGCTAACTAGAGGACTTAAAAAAAAAGCTTAGTTTTGACTTAACAATCTTACACGCATGGAATAAAACAATCGATCCCTTCGTCCTATTACAAAAAGTACAACTTGATAGTGATCATATAATATGAGTTAAAAAAAAATGAAATGCAATGGAACCATACACAACTTTAATCGAGAGAGGATTTCACAATTAACATAGTAATCAGCTCTGAATCACATGTAGAAACCACAACCTAACCCAAATAAAAGGAGAATCATGTGAGAACCTATTGGCCCAAGTCAAACTCCTTTCATAATTATAATGATAGGAAATGCATCAAAATCTATGCTCTCCATAGCTTAACCAAATAAAAAATTTCATACTGCCATATGAATGAGGTAACGACATTAACAAAGAGATTATATAGAAGATTACTTCTTCTAAAAGCATTCATGTAAAAGACCGAACCTCTAGAGAATGGAGTTTTACCCCTTATACTCATGAGGAACAATTATATATGGCCACTATCCATGCTTGCAAATCCAAGCAAACCAGAATGAACCGTTAAGATGGACAAAAAGGATAGATGTATTTTATATTATTTGAATGTTACATTTGTAATAACAATAGTTGCATTTCATGTTGTTAAACATGGTCTTGCACTCGTTGTTGATAATATAAATATGGGGTGCATATGGAAACACAATGCCATTAGGGCAATATGGAAATGATATTATGATCATTTTTACATTTATAAAAAAAACAAAAGTTGACCTCTGTAAATGCATTGCCATTCTATAACTATAATGCATTTATTCAAATTATTTGAAATATGGAAAAGGAGGCATGCTATTATAATTATATGAGTTTATTTAAAATATGTGAAATATGAATAAGAACACATGATCTTATAATTTTTATGCATTTATTTAATGCAATGTATGGGCATGCTCTTATAATCTTTATGCATTTATTTAATGAATTTGAAATATGGGAAAAATAGATGTGCATTTATACCTGTGTGTATTTGTATTATGTTTTGGGAATACAAACAATATGATTAACCATACTTTAGGTTAGTAACCCATATTGTTGTGTTGGTGATAACAAGAATGGTTTCATATTAGAAGGAATCAGTGGATTGTTGAGTATGGTTTTGCAATGAGAAGAGTAACTTGGAAAACAATATCATGGTTGTGTTTTGCATTTTGATTAAATGCATTAAAAGTATGAACTTGAAGATACTAATTAAGGTGTTGCATGTGTTGAATAGTTGTGGTGTTGTACTTGATGATGCATGTAAAAGTAAAAGATAAGTTACGAAGACGAATTTTACTTCTATTTATGCATGAGGAAGAAAATGTTTTCTTGAAAGGAGGTATGATTCATAAAAAAATGTTAGTGATTCTGACATAAAAATGATAACTAGAAGAGATTGAATATGTTTTTATGAATTGATATTTTATGTTATCATGATGTGAGAGTCTTTGTAGGAAGGAATCATGACTTTAACAGAGAATGGAGTGATTGTTTTAAACTAGCTTATTTTTCCGCAACCAAAAGATGAAGTATAACTAGTACTATTATAGGTGATGAGGTTATTATGTACACTTATTGTTGCATGTAGAGCCAAAGATCATACAATGCAGTTTACAAGTGTAACTTGTTGTGGGAAATAACCATGCCACGAAAGAATTAGGATAAAAAACTACTCGATAATGTGATTAAGAAATATGATAGTATGTTTAATGTAATAGTCTTCGGTTAACTATGCTTGAATCAAATATTATGCTTCTTTTGTAAAAATTCTATAGTCGACAAGGGATGACTCTTTGTTGCCATTAAGCGAAGGGTGAACTCCTTCACAAAATGTTCAATAAAATAAATGTTTTTTGGTTTTTTCCTTCACGGTTCTAAGGATATATTAGTGTTCGTTTATGTGCTTTCATTTTCTATTATCTTGATGATATTTCTACTTTTCATGATGTTGGAAATACATCATTCAAAATGTTATTAACAAGCCTACTTTAATGAACAATGTTAATGATAGAAAGTTATAGAAGAAAGCATTATGTTAACAAGTTGCATTAATGGATTTTACGTAATGATATTTGCTATTTTTTTCGAAGGTTGCTTTACTGAGTGATCATGATTATAACATTTGATTATCAATTAAATATTATGGGATAAGTTATTTGGGAATATTACATTCTATTAAACTGGTAAAACATTCTAATTTTGTTTATTTTTCACTAGGTATATTGAGGGATGTTACAATTGTTGTGTTGTTATACTATTGGATTGTGTATCTCAAGTTTTTCATATGTGAGTCAATTCATATTCATGCTCCACGTATTTCACACTTACCTTCACCTAAATATCTTTTATCCAAAAATAAAATAGGAAACAAATAAACATGGTGGTAGCCAAATCCACATAAATGATGGGACTCCTACTCCAAATGCTTTTAGGTCTAACTGGGACTTCATAACGGGGAGATCCCCTTACCATTAGTAGTGCATTTTATACATGTCCACATATAACTTACCTCATTTGATCTATAATATGATGCGTGAGTAACAATATTGAAATGAAGAAGTTGAGTAGATTTTATAAACAAGGATAATTTTACATCATGCCAACCCAAGTAGTTGGGAAGTTAACACTTGTATATGAATGGAAAAAATGCTTTCTAGTATAAGTGCCACTACTACATAGTAGGGAAATTTAAGAATTTTTTTAAAGACAAAACTTATATGTGTGAGTAACAATATTGAAATAAAGAACTTGAGTAGATTTTATAAACAAGGATATTTGGCATCATGCAAACCCAAGTAGTTGGGAAGTTAACACTTGTATATGACACTAGATGGAAAAAATGCTTTCTAGTATAAGTGCCACTACTACATAGTAGGGGAATTTAATAATTTTTTTAAAGACAAAACTATATCTCATCCTAAACACAAATTATTATTTTAATTATCTTAAATTAATAACTAAGACTACTTCAATTATCTTACCTTAAAAAAGTAAGATAAAAGAAGAATCAATGAACTAGAAAAACTAATATCTCATCCTAAACACTTAGATTAATATTTTAATTGTCTTAAATTAATAACTAAGACTACTTTAATTGTCTTATCTAAAAAATAAAGACAAGAAGAATCAACCAACTCTCCATGCATGGATTTATTAATTGGAAATAGCTGCTGATCTTTCCACTCATTGACCGATCAATACCAAATATTATTTGTTTTCCTTTTTTCTTTTCTTTTCTATGTAAGGCTAATTCTATTAATAAAAACAAAAATATAATTACAATGAGGCCCCGCCTCAACCGTTGTTGGTAGAGTTCATCAAGAAGGTCTAAACTGCCCTAGATTGGGGAAACCAGTTTGACATGGCAAAAAGACCAATCATATATCCCGGGACTGTCACTAAAGGAAACCCATACATAGGACTTGGATCCATGTTTTGAAGCAAAACCCCGAAGAATATTCAACACAACACTACTAGAAGTGACAACAAAACGACAGACCCGCTAGTCAATCGTACAAACAACAAAAAGAAATATTATAAAATAATATTTAGAATACCGTTGGGTCCGCATCATCGCATCGCACATATGAAGGTGTAAAGGCTCCGACCCTTGATTCTGCTGATGCGATATTGCGATGTGATCCGATCACAATCGCATATTGCTATATGTAAAGGCTCCAACCCTTGGTTTCCACTGATGGGATATTGCGATGCGATTTGATTGCAATCGCATATTGCTATAAGTAAAGTCTCCACCCCTTGGTTTCCACCAATGTGATATTGCGATGTGATCTTATCGCAATCACATATTACTATAAGTAAAGGCTCCACCCCTTGGTTTCCGTTGATGTGATATTGCAATGCAATCCGATCACAATCGCATATTTCTATATGTAAAGGCTCCACCCCTTGGTCTCTGCCGATGCGATATTGCAATCCGATCCGATCACAATCGCATATTGTTGTATGTAAAAGCCTTGCCCTTTGGTCTCCCGAATCTGTGATCGCCAATGGTCCATTGGGTGGCCATTAATGTTCTTGGAGATCACCCGCCTCCGGGTGCACTTCTTCCTCCTGAGCCATTTCATTCTTTACCAATTCCTGATATTCCAACATCTGTTGTTTAGTGGCTGGAGTAGGGAGTGTACCTGCATGGAGATCTCTTTGGCTTTCCACTCCTATATTTGCCAATAGGTCAACTACTTTGTTTCCCTCCCAGCGTATGTGCTTGAGATTGTTCACTTTGTGGGAGGAGAGCTAGATTTCGATAAGTTTTAGTGGATTGTCCATTCTCCAGTTGTTGCTCACCTTACTTGAGGTTGTTCCCTGCAGTATTTTAGTGACCATATTTATGAGAATTTGCGAATCTTCGTCATAACAAGCAGGAATATACCTTGATTTTGGGCTATAATGAGTCCCTCCCATAATCCTTCTAACTCTGTCGAGTTGTTGGTGTCCCATCCCGTTGAGCCTAAGCAGGTTAGAATAGGAGTTCCATTATGATCTCTGAATATTCCCCCAAATCCAGCCTTTCCTGGATTTCCTTTCGAGGCTCCATAAAAGTTTAGCTGGAACATGTGACAGGGAGGAGGAATCCACTTATCTGGTGTCCTACTTCTTTCTTGGGTTTTCCCATTGATTATTATTTCTTGGTTGCACTGCAGATTCCAATTTGTCCATATGGTTCGTTCCAATGGGAGAGAGGGAAAGTCTTCCTTAGACCAGGTTTGAAGTAGTGTTTCCCTGATATTTTGACATACTGTATTCCATAGAGATTCGAAGGGCATAGATTGGTCCTTGAAGATTCGTCAGTTTCTCTCCTTCCATAGTGTCCACATGAGAAAACCCGGTATAAGCTTCCATAAGGAGTTCAACAGCTTGCTCTTGAATGGGTTCCTTGCCTAGTTATGAATAGTGGAAACTGTATCTCCTTGTGTCCTTCCATCCTTTTGGCATCTAAAGCTGACCTTTTCCTAGAGCTTGTGCACTAATGGACAAGAGTTCACAAGACACTGAGTGGTTTCCTCTTCTTGCTTGTAGTTGGGACAGACAGAGGGGCCTTGGAAGCTCCTCTTCCTGAGATTGTCCCAAGTAAGGATTTTATTGTGACATAAGAGCCAAAGAAAGGTTGAGACTTTCAGCCAAATCTTGGGGTCCCATATTTTATTCCAGAGAGGGTCCTTCACAATGTGTTCCTTCATGATGATGTGATAGGCCTCCCAAGTTGTGAAGGATCCTTTTTCTTCATAGCCCCATCTAAGAATATCCTTTTCCTCTAAGTATTGTATTCTTCTCTTTGCTAATTCAGTACTAAGAATTCGTTGAGCTGAGTCTATTCCCTGTCTTATTATGTGGTCCGTGGTACACCATTGCCTGTGCCCTTGTAATGTTGAAGGAAGCCAGAAGTGCTTGACAGTATTATAGGTTTGCATTTCCTGTTCCGAGATTTGGTGAGGTAAGATCAAATCCTTTAGTTTGGGTTTCTGCTACCAAGATTCATCCCAAAACCTTGCTGTATTGCCATCCTTCACTTCCCAGAAGCTATGTTGTTGAATTAAGAGCTTGTGTTGCTTGGTTGCATTCTAGGTTACAGAACCTGGATTGACTTCTGAAATTCAGATTAATTCTTCGGTGGGTCGACTGTTGGCATACTTTGCAGTCCATAGAGATTCCCAAGGGCTGGATGGCATAATAAGCCATTTCCACCAGATGCGAGCTCCCATAACCATATTGTTGTGGTAAGGATCCTACATACCCATTCCACGAGCAAGCTTTGGCAGGCAAATTGTGTCCCAATTGACTAGGGCCCATTTGCGTTTTTAATCTGAGTTTCCCCACAGGAAGGATCTCTGTAGGCGTTTGATCTCTTTGAGAACCCATTTGAGTGCAGCTAGGATCAAAAAGAGATACAACGGCATGAATTGCAGAACCACCTTGATTAAGACAAGGCAACTGGCCATATTGAGATCCCTATGAGTCCAGGAAGATAATCGAGCCTCCCTTTTTTCTAAGAGCATTCTCCAAGAGGAGTGTTTCATAATTGAGTCAGTCATAAGAGCACCAAGATGTTTGGAAGGGAGTACAACAATTGAGAATCCAAGAATACGAGCTATAGAAGCTTGGGTGACAGCGGGGGTATGAAAAAAGAAGATTTGAGATTTGGCCTTGTTTATCTTTGCGCCAGAGGCCTCCGAAAAGTCCGTCAATAGTGAATTGAATTGTTGAGCTTCCTGGATTGAAGGGTGACCAAAAAGCATATTGTTGTCCACAAATTGTTGATGAGTGAAGGTTGGAGTGTTAGGAAATGATAGGCCTCTTAGTTTCTAGGAAAACAGAACAACTTTAATACTGTGGCCAAGACCTTCCGCCATTAACACAAAGAGGAAGGGGGAAATAGGGTCCCCCTGTTTGATACCCCGGGAAGGCTGGAAAGGAGATGAGGGGATACCATTGATAGAAATTGAGAAAAAGGAGGAAGAGATGAGACTCATGACAGAGCGAATCCAATTTGGGGAGAAACCAAAGGCAGATAGGGTCTTTTGAATATACGCCCAAGTTAAACTGTCAAAGGCTTTTGAGAGGTCAATTTTAAGTAGCATACCTAGTTTCTTGGAGTGCTTCAGGGAGTGGATGATTTTGTGATTGAGGATTATGCCGTTCGTAATCTACCTGCCTTCTACATATCTTGACTGGTGTGGTGAAATGAGAAGTGGTAGCAGCGATTTGAGTCTTGAAGCTACGATCTTGGAAACTATCTTGTAGATGACGTTGCACAGGGCAATGGGTTGAAGTTTGTCAGGGGTGTTAGAATGAGCTTCCTTTGGGATAAGGGCTATGAATGTGGCATTCATAGCCAGAAGCATCCACCTCATGGTTCTTGATTCCTCAAAAATCTGCCAAACTTCCAATTTAATTAGCTCCGAGAGATTATGGAAAAAGTTGGAGGTAAATCTGTCTGGCCTCAGCGCCTTGCCTTCTTTCAGTTGATGAACTGAATTTTCCACTTCCTATAAGTCAATCGGCCTGAGTAAGAGCTGGTTGTGCTCTTCTGTGACGAGTTTAGGGATGTTCTCTGTGATTTTTCCTATAGCTTGCATTTTGTCCACTTATGGTTCTTGATGAGCTTGCTTAAAGTAGCTGAGAAGTGCGAGCTCGATTTCTTCATGTTTTTCCACTTTTACCCCCTGCTCATTTTGGATGTGAGTAATATTGTTATTCATTCGGCATTGAATAGTGGAACAGTGAATTTTTTTTGTATTTTTTTCCCCTTCCTTTAGCCACCCGATTCTCGATTTTTGCCTCCAGAGCATTTATTCTTGTTTGGCCCTCTCTAAGATCCGAGTTTCAAGAGACTTTTCCTGTTTCGAAAGTTCCTCTGATCTTCCCTCTGTGATGATCCATTGCTGCAACTATTTCATCTCTTGATCTAGAGCAGTCTCAGCTTAGAATATGTTACCAAACGAAGAATGGTTCCATTGTTTTATTTTACTCTTGAGGTATTTAAGCTTCTGCTGAAATTGGAACATGCTTGTACCATTTGGCGAATAGAAGTTGATACATTCTGAATTTACCAGATTGAAAAAATCTGGATGTGTCATCCAAAAAGCCTCAAAGTGAAACAGCTTGTGGGTAACATTGCCTAGTCGAGACCATTGGAGAGAAATTGGCCAATGGTCTGAGCCTGTCAGCGACAGGATTGAAGCTGAAAGGTCTCCCCCTAAGTGGATTGCATTGTCAGAGATTAGGAATCTGTCCAGGCGAGACGCAATTTGGTGCGAACCAACTCCTTTTTTATTCTAGGTAAAAAGGTCATTGTTGAATGGCATGTGAATAAGCCAATTTCTTTGAATGTAACCTTTTAGATTATTACTTTCCTTGTCCAGCTTATTCCTTCCTCCTCGCTTTTCCTCCATCTTGGTTATCATGTTGAAGTCGCCCCCAGTGATCCATAGCGGATGAGACCTATCAATATTGATTGAGGAAAGGGTATTCATAAGCTCTACCTTATGCATAGCTTCCTGGGGAATTCAATTTCTCAAAAACCACTCCATAGAAACCTACAAACTAAGATGGAATCTAATGTTTTATGTGTAATTTTTTTTATGAACCGACATTAATTAAATATTTTATGTAGTTATTTAATCTTTTTTTTCTGTCTTTTAAAAAATTATTTGGACTAACATTAATAAATTTTGGACTTTGATAAGGGACTATAATGAGCCTCAAGGTTCAATCATGAAGGAAAATCGAGATGTAGGATTCAATGCATGTAGGAAATATGGAGATGTAGGATTTATGTGTATATAGTTTTGTATAACTATAATAACATAATAAAATTTATTTTAAATATTAGTGAATGCTAATTTTAAATTAAATTAAATTTTATTATTTTGAAACAATTATAATATTTTAGTATGGAGATTTTCAAATGTTGATAAGAACTTTTGGTAAAACTTGTATTTTTCTTTTTTTGGGTGAACACTTCACATATCTTGAGGGACATAAAACTTTATGCTCTTGAAAGTGGGTGAAGTGTTCACACAAAATTCTTTCATAGCTTTCTAGAAGTTCTATAATATTAAAATTATAAATTTAATTTGTGTTCAATGATTTTAGCTTGAGCGTTTTGACAAACAATTTGTTTTTCTACCTTAATGAGTTCAAATCTATAAAATTCTGGAAAAAGAATAAAAAACTTCAATAGTTATAAATTGACAGTCAAAAGCTTCCAAATTTGTAAAACCATTTCCAGCTCATTAGAGATGTTTTCTTTTCGTATCTAAACCTCCACAAACATAAGATCTAGTGAAAATGTTTAAATTTATAACTAAACCTAAACTTTTTGGAACAAAATTTAATTTTTGTTAAAAGATTTTAGGTTGAGCAGTTTAGTGAACAATTTTTTATTTTTATTTTTTAATTCAAGTTTGTAAAATTATGTGAAGAAAAAAGAAAAAAACGTTAATAGCCATGAATTGAAACTCAAAAGCTTCTAACTTTTAAAAACCATTTCCAAATCGTTAAAAAACTTTTCCCCTCATTTATAGATGTTCAAAAACCTTGAAATAGAATAAATGTTTAAGAAACACTAAAAAATATTTTCAATTTCAATGATCGTAATGGAACATATATTCCTTTATTAAATAAATAAATAAATAAATATTTATATTTAAAAAAATCTATAATATTATTTAAAATTGCTTTCTTTTTTTTTTTTTTTAATATTTAAACACTCAATTAGTATATTATGTAGAAGTTAACTATTATTATTGGTTAATTTAAAACAAATAATAATATTTTTATAAATTATTTTCATATTAAAATAATTTATAAATAATGTTATATAAAAAGTTTGGTACTATTTTTAATGAAGATTTAAAATTTAAATTTAACTATATATAATTCTTTAAATATTAGTTAATTAATTTTCTAACTATTTATTTGACTATGTTGATCTTCTGCATCAATTATAATTGAATGCGCAAACGAGAATCGGGGTTCGTTAGAATGGGTGTAGAATTAAAGACATTTTATGCCTCCCTCCCAATGGAGCATGCCAAAGGGATTTTAACCCACCCACTACTTAGTTATGGGGAGTTGGCTTTGTCACTAAATTCATGATCATGGCGTTCAAGTTTCAGATCTTTGCGTGAAATTTCTTCTCTTATTTTCGTAAATGGATGAGGCGTGATCAGATAAGAACCAGCAATAATTATTCGTGTATATTGAGTAATATAAACTACTTCACTGTCGGCGTATATTGAAAAACGGCCGAGTTTTTATTTACTGTATATATTAAACACACACAGCACAATCCGCCTCCTCGTGCTTCTACGCCGTCTCCACCCGAAACTCTCTGCACAAATTGGTTACTTCGTTCGCAATGTTAAAATGATTTTCAAGCTCGTTGGTCGCCCTCGTACCAATACGATTGTGGGACGGAGTGAGTCAACGCTTTTTACAGACGGCAGAAACGAACGAATATTTATATTAAATTAATCGTTGGCATATCCGTGGTGATAACCAGCGGATCCAGTCAAAACTGCCGTAACGGATTATGATAATCCGCGTATCGTGTGATAATTCGCATATGCTTTGATGTTTAGCGTATTCAATGATAGGACGCCTATCCGACGATGATAAGTCGCATATCATATGTGACAGGTCGCATATCGAACGAAATTACCGCATTTTCTGCCGTCGTTATTAGCATAAATGGTAGATACCTCGCTTATCAGCCTAATCAACTGCTTATCCTATTGTGATAATTAGCGTATCCTAATTACAAATTGCATATACCTTGCATATACTTTGACAACTCGCGTATCTGGTGGTATCTCGCGCATATCAAGGGATAACCCCATATTACGTGATGACAATTCGCGTATCTGGTAATAAGTCGCCTATATCAAGGGAATACCATATTCGCTCATTCGAAGTGGTGATAATTCGCGTATCTGTCAATAAGTCGTGTGTATCAAGGAATCCCATAGTCGCATATTGGGGGCGGTTAAATCGCATACGCAGCAGTGTAATGAGAATATTTGGCTTATCAAAACTCGCATATCCGACAGTGGTAATGTGCAAAGACAGCGAGGGCAGAATAATGGCGGCGCGGCAATGATCTGCAGAAGAGGCTGCCTCGGCACACGGTATGTTGGCCAGCTGGAACGACAATGGCCGGCGATTCAAAGGCGAGAGTAGTATCTTCTGATAGGAAAAGTCATACGCTGTTTGGGCCTCGTAGCCCTCGACTTCTCGTTTGTGAATACCTGACAAATTTTAAATGTTTGTGCTTATAACGACTGAGTCTAATTTATGTGGGGGAGGAGAATGGGGAATAAGCAATTCTGCCCATCACTTGGCTACTAAACAGCCCAGGGCCTGGCTATTAGATTAATAGTGAATACTATCATATTGAACTCTGAGTTTACAGTTAATGGCATTTCTCTGTCAAATCCGGTGCTTGAGTCTTCATGGCAGCATGGTGGAAATCTTCTAGTTGGTGTATCGTTTAAAAAATTCCTTCCGCCTTTAATTCTCAGCTCTTTCGCACATTTCCTGTTCAATGCTCGGGAAATAGAGGGCCAATAAAAGCAATTTTCGGTCTATGAATAAAACCCTCTGGACTCAACAGACCCACAAAATTAAACCCTGATATAAAATGGTCAAAATCAAACCTAAAAGATTTAAAATGATGTCTGCTTCTTGCTGTGCAATTGTAAGTTGCAGAGTTTTAAAATTATATATATTTATTTATTTCCGTGCACCTGTAAGTTTCAGACGAGATGCATAGACCACCAATGGATCCTACGGGATTCAATGTTGGTAACAAGACAAATCTCTAAAACAATGGTAGGAAATTCACCATGTCTTCGCTCAATTGTTCAGGGAATTTGAAATTTTTTCTCTGTATCACATCCTTAGATCTCTAAACATGAGGTTGATTGCCTAGCCAAGTGGGGTGTCCAATTAGAACAAAGAGTAATTTTGGTTGATGATGTGCAATCTATCGTGCTAATCTAGTAATTAACATTAACAAATAAATAAAATTTTGAGGTTGAATGAATCGAACCAGTTGAATTAAGGAGAATTAACAACTAGCTAAAGTTGGAAGCACACAATCCCACATTAGAGGATGGGAAAGGTTTAATTAAGGAGAATTAACAACAAGGGATACTTGGAAGCACACAATGCCACAAAGAATAATGCGAAAGGACATATGGAACACTGGAAAATCTTGCCCATGTTACAATCCATGCACAACAATCATCACATCTAGAGATACTAAGAATGAGGTCGTCTAGACTTACATTCACATAGATATTCACATATGGGAAACTGGAAAATCTTTTCAACGTTACAATCCATGCACAAAAATCATCACATCTAGAGATACTAACAAGGAGGTCGGCCATACTTAGATTCACATAGATATTCCCTTCTGTAGAAAATGTGGGGTTCACATCTAGTTGAGGAGAGTCAATTTAATGCCATAATGTATTCCCTATGGGTGAGGATTGCTTCTCTAACAACTGAGGTGTCCGAGAATTTAATGCTATAAATGAAAGGAAATGGATTTCGAGAAGAGCAAAACCCATAAATTTGGGAAGCCAAAGACATTCATTGGTACATTAGCTTACACTTTGTTGGAATCCTTCTCTAGAGAATTGGATTCTACCAATGATGGGGAACAACTATGCCAGTAGGAATTTCAAGAGCTCGAACACAGTTGTGAGAAAAAAATTCAAAAAATTGATGGGAATATTTGAATTGCTGAGGAGGAGAATGGATGTCTTTGAAAAAGGGATGCCTTAGCCTAACTGGTTGATTACAAATGGGTATGGATGCATGCAAAGATGGAAATTTATCTCATCCTAATGGAGATAGAGTTGCTACTGAGGACGAAGGAGACTGCCTCGAGCTAAGAGGAAGAAAGAAATTAGGACTCCCTGGAACCCACCTTGACTTTGCAAGATATGATCAACGCAGGTGTGGCATGCAATGAAGGAGGAGCACACGACAAGTAGGAAGAAACTATGGACAAGTGAGGCCCTTGCCCTTGAAGGGAAAATTAATAAATAATGTAGTATGCTATGTAAAATTGAAAACTTTTTGGGGCAATTTTGTAGAATTTATGGGCATTGTAGAGAAGAAGACCTAAGACACTAGGAAAGTTAAGTTGTGGCTCTACTAGAGTTTTGGATCTGCTGATGTTACTACTGAGTGTAAATGGATTTGGCCATGAAAAGTATCCTTTTATCAACTATCTTTTTACTTAATATAAATAACTGCTTTGCTTAAAAAAAAATTGCTTATTATTTTGTAGGCTTTGAATTAGTCAAAATTTTTAGATAATTTTGAAAGCTATATGTTTTATAAGATTTTTTTATTTTTTTTGTAAGCTTGGTAGGACTCTCCAATTTTTTATTTTACGTGTCCATTATTTACATGTCCATCTCCGGTTCGATGAGACTTCATTCCATGGCCATCACCACTTGAGCCACCCAAACCAACAAAAATATTGAATTTTTCATTCATTAAATCCTTTCATATTTTATGTCATTTTAAAATTAGATAAAGTTTTATGACATTTTCTCATTAAAGTTATGAGGAAACTTTAATCCTTTAAATATTTTAATTCAAGTCAATATATGCCACTCTATGTGGTGTAAATTTTCCTATAAATGAATGGAAAAAAGATGACTTGCGAGCTACAAAAAGAATTATATATATATTATATCAGATATAAATCTTTTGTTAAGCTTCGCAAGTCATCTTTTTTCCATTCATTTATAGGAAAATTTACACCACATAGAGTGGCTAGGTGACCTCAACTTCCCCATTGGGAAACCAAGTCCGTTGGCCACCTATCCACGTTGTATGCCATCCAAAAACAAAAAAGTTTTAGTCTTTCTATCCAAGCTATATAAGTCTATGTTTCATGACCATACTCTAGATTTCTACCTATACATATTCTTTAATAAGGAAAAGAAAAAGCTATCCGCATATAAAACAAATTAAACAAGGGAGATTATCTAATCATTTTGTTCCTCCGAGGTCGATTCCACTAGTGCAGGGTCTTTGACATTTGATCTAGGCATCTTGGATAGTTCTAAGATACATGGAATCTACCTCTCAATTCTTCTGAGCCTGATATCTTACTTATGGAGTTTAAACTGAACTTTCTAGAATTTTTGTTTGTAGATCGCCATACCTTGGATAGTAACAACCATGGAGACCAAAATTTGGTCCATAGCCTTTCCCAACAGGATTTTCATCAACCAATAAAGATATAAGTTCTATTTAAATTGAGTGATCCTAACTCTAGTGTTACGAGGATCCGAGACTAGGGTCCTCCAATCATCCATTTTCACATTTGTCACGTTGTCCTGCTTGACTTGCTCTTCCCATTCCTCTAAAATTTTCTGAATAACTTGATCTATGCCCATACAATATGCCTCTGCAGCCTCACTGATAAGCCTTTTCACTGATTTTCTACCCATACGAAGCTCAGACATGCTCAGTTCCTTTTCCTTTTTGGGCATGTGTGCTCATCTTCCATTCCCATGACTTTGTGCAGGACGATTCATGGCGGAGGTGCCTCGATCCTATTCATTGTAACAATTCATTAACCAAAAACAATTTAACATGTTATAACAATGATCATGCTCGTGGGTCGGATTATCACAAATAACCATCCCACCTTACTCCTCCCCTTCCCCTTCGGTGTTGATGCCAGAGCCTTTGTGGTCATAGGTCCATTCCCTAGTAGGGGTTGACCTACTTCCACCAACAAAGAGACCCCATCACCACACCTGCCTCCTCACAGCCACATGCAGGTTATCTTCCCCTCACTAATTACGAGTTGGTGAGCACTACTGCATGCCAGCATTAAGCCAACCATGCTTTGCATACCCTTTCCCCTCTGCCCAATACACAAGCGTATAACCATTGATATTTTCTTGCCCAACTTCCCACCCGCGATTCCCAGCATTTCCCTTTCTATAATGGTATCTATATAACTCCCAGTGACTACCCTTGAAACTCCAGTAGGGACCAACTCCTAGGCTGCAGCTTAACTGACAACTGTGCCCCTTCGCACCTATCTCTCAACCTCTACCCGTAAGACCCCTATAGGAATCCCCACTTGGCTCTCGACCGGTAATTCCCAGGGTCCCCATGCAAGATAGTAAGACTTCAAAATAGAGGTAAATTGAAGTTATACTAGGCAGTTGCAGAATATAGACACATGACCAAGCCAAAACTACCAAGTGCCACCTCCAGTTCCTCCAACATTTCTCAACTTCCCAATTTCCATTCCTATTTTTCCCCGCTCCCTCCAGTAAAAACGCAAACAAGTCAACATTGCTATGGAAGAGAGATACCATAATTCATACCCATGAATACTTGCAGGTCATTGACAAGCTTGGAGCTGAGGATGGTGTCGCTACACCCATCCAATGCACTAACTTCCCCATCTCCGAATAAACCCAACTACACCACCAATGTGTCTACCCTCTCTCCTATTAAATCCTTCTCCTCCACCACTGTCGTTGCCACCTTTCCCAACTCCTTTGCATGCAATCATGCCAAGGGCCACTGCACCCATCACCAGTGTGTGGGTGGTGGTGGTAAAATACTTAGAGGTACCTTGCATTAATCCTCTCTTGCTATCCAAATAATTGGATCACACCCCAATCAAGGTATATATAATTTAAATGTACATTTTTATTAAAATAATATAATTAAAATTTACAATTTCAATCCACGAGATTTATACTTATATCTTCACATTAACTAATTGAGCTGCCCCAAATAGAAACAACATTTATTTGAAAAAAATTGTAATAATTTCCACTATTGATATTTCAAAAATAAATATAATCATAATACATCTCTATATGCCATATTATAAGTTCAATCTTCATACACCATTATTTTTTATAAGTTTTGTTATCTTAACCATAATTATAATAAAGTCAATGTTGAGTTATTTTATTAATAAAATTTATATTGATATAAATCATATGTTATTCTCACCCTCTTATGTCATTTTTGGTAGATTTGAATTTGCTTCACCAATATCATAATCATAATGTAATTAAATTCAATTACTCATTCTTTAATTAAAATAAATATTAGTTATTCCCTGATCGGGGTGAAAAAGGCGGCGGTGTGGGAAATTGTTACGAAGGCAGGAAGGTGGCATGATAGGCCACCTTGCATTAAAATTATAGCTCAAGACAACGGGATAGATTGTAGACAAGGTATAATTCCGAGGAGCAGTGGCGACAGAGCAATGAAAGGAAGAGGTGGGGAGAAAGGCAGTGACCAACAGATGGAATGCAGGTTAGCTGGCACAGGATTAAGAAGGGGAGGAGAGGACAAACATGGGGAATGCATGTGACAGAGGGAGGAGGTGCATAAGGGTAGAGGTTGGTAGCAAAATCATTAAATTTGGCATGACAAGAAGCATGTAGGAAGGAAATTATCCATTGTTCTCAGTAACAACACTGACAGGAGTAAGCAAACGAACGACAATTCAAGAGATGTAGAAGGTTGGTGAAAGGAGAGGGAGCAGTCACCCACCCACTGTAATACCAGGAAAAATATAGAAAAGGGAAGCATGAGAAAGGCATAAACTGATCGGAGCAAGGAAGGGCGCTGGACAGGGCAGGGAAAAATTATGCCCGACCCCTGAGAGGTTAATGAACAGAAGCAGACAAGTATGGAAAGGAAGACGGGATGGGAGGAAGAGAAAACTCCAGAACAAGGTTATCACATCCAGACGAGAAAAGGTGGAATGGGGAAGGTTAGGCATACAAAGGAAAAGCAACAAGGGGAGGCATTGAACTTGGGGAAGAAAACTAAGGGGCATGGAGGTGAAGGATTCTTTGGAGCTCCCTCCGTCGTAGCAGGCCTTGAAAGCAAGGCAACGGTTGAAAATAAAGTTGCCCATCCAGGTCGGGGAAGGGGGGGTAGGGGCAGAGTGAGAGGCCGCCAAGCTGATAGGTAGGAACGGAGCTCCCCATCACCAATTGGAAAGTGTCGGGGTAGGAAAACGTTGAAGCATAACGTGGAAGAGGTGGGGAGAGCGTACAGTGAAGAAACTGATGCTGATATTCGAAGGATAATTCAGGAATTAGAGGCAGCGGCCATGCAGGAGGAGTCGACCCTGAAATGGAGGATTGGGAATACTTGCTTCTGGACCCAGGAAACACCAGAGGCCGTCTGTCTTTATATAAACAGGCTTGTCATGTTTATTGGGTGATGAAGAGATTGTTGGCCAAAGCAATGGAGCAGGTGGCTATGGATATGGCAGAGATGGCCAGGGCATTCCGAATCTGAAAAATGAGATGAAGAACCTTCAGATAACTCTACTCATGCAGGATAGCAAGCTTGAGGAGATCCAACATTAGTTGAAGAAGATAGTTCTCGGACAAGAGAAGAAGACAATCTGCGTGGAAACATGGTAGACTGATCCTTCTAATTATGTTTAAGGTTTTCTTTGCTAGATCTCTGAGAGCAGGCTCTCCCTTTTGTTCATAGATCTTTATGTTGATAGGAAACAAGATTAGTATTTTTGGTTGTTTAGTGCATTTGGCATGGACAAACAGACTTATTGTTTTTTGTTATTGGTTGGCTTATAAAAACTTAAGATGGCCAACAGACCCGGTTTCCCTTCGGGGCGGGTTGAGGTCATCAAATGCATGTACATATTTCAACCTGAGTTAATGGAAAATGAAAGATACTACTCTAACTTACAATAAGAATAAAAAAATATTATTTATATCTTCTAAATAATGTTTTTTTATGATAATACATTTTATGATTATTATAAAATTTATAATTATATTTAATACTATTTATAAGAAATTATACAATTTAAATTTCAGATTTCTCAAAAATAAAATTTAATATTATTTTTAACATCTATAATCATTTGCTAACATTTAGTAATAAATTAATTAATTTCAAATTCTTTAAAATACATTTAATATATTTTTTATAAAATATTATAATCAAGTTATATATAATATATTTTATCTCTAAAGAAAAGTTATTCTATATATATATCTATTAAATATTCAAAGAAACCTCCTTCAATCCCAATTAAATGATTATATATTATATAATATATTATTTAATTAATAAATAAAGCTATATTGAAAAGGAATATGCCTTATGTTTTAATTAAGTATTTTTTAAACATTTTCTTTTTATTTTTATGTTTTTCTAAGGTCTTTTATTTCAACTTAAAGTGGATAAGGATGTATTGACTTTTATTTTTATTTTTTAATTGACGGCCTAGATTGTTTCTCAAGGGAATATGCTCAATATATGCTTAGTCTTAATGTTTATCAACTACTATAGTGTGCTATAGACTTTGTTAGGTTGTATTGACTTTTAATAAATTAAAAAATTATATTTGTGTCACATGACTCCCTACCCACCAATTCCCTTGACATTTGATATTCTTCCAATTTTCTCATATTCTAATTAGATGGAGAAATTAATATATAACCAATTTGGTTTTAGAAAACTGGTCCATTTTACAATAATATGTGTAATTAATTTTTTTTTAATATATAAGAAAATTTTATTTAGAAAAATGGTCCATTTTACAATAATAAGATGCTTAATCTTTTTTCTCAAGTTAAAGTTGACCCATAATATTTTTAATAATAATATCCATTTTTAAGGTCACAGCCAAGCCAGACACCAAATTGGTGTATGAGACCCCCTTGTTTGTGGGACAAGGGACCCACCTCCCGACAGCGATTTGACTGCTAATTCTACGAAGGCATACATACTCTACCCCTCTCTAGTTTTCAACCCGTGACCTCTTAGGAGGAAACACATCCTCTTAACCATTAGGCCCACTCACACTGTATATACATGGTTAATCAGATAAATGTATGCATTGGTAAGGCATTCTTAGTGTTGTTATATTTATGAAGCATTTCGCTATATCAATCATATTAATATTTTTAATGTGTTTGTACTAGTTATAATCTTATAAAAATGAAAATATTTCTATAATTTAGAAATTTTACTGCAAATTTTTAATTTATAAAAATTAATGTTTTTTTTGTTTGTTTT
>APFE030419648.1:7439-26943 GCA_000404065.3 Pinus taeda | reverse complement strand
AAAATAAAATTAATTTAAAAACATGAAATAATCCTATTTGTTACATTTATAAACAATAATTAATTTGTATTTTATTTATAAAGTTATTACCAAAATCACATAATAAAGTGATTGGTACAACTTTTTGGTTCTCATTTTCTAACTTTTAAAATTATTGGCATATATCAACAACATTATTAATATGGTTGTTCTATTGGATAGTATACTTGAATATTAATAAACTATGGTTGACTATAGTTAAATTATATTAACCAAAGGTGGTTGTGGTTCAGTATGGATTGTGAGAGTTGAACATAGTTACTTATGGTAAGCTAAGGTTGAAAATGGTTGGCCATGGGGGTAAACGTTTATCATAATTCTTCCTCATTGAAAAAAAAAAATTGATGAAAATTAACTATGGTTCTCCATAAATAACAAAGACTAATCATATTTTATTATAATTCAATATGATTAAAATTTTAATATTCTTTTTCCCTTTTTTTTACAATAGATAAAAAAATTTGTAGAAACATGGTAATTAAAAAAATTGTTTTGAAAGTATTCAATTTAGATATTAAATTTTATTAAGATTAAATAAATTAAAATATTTAAATTCTTACAAAGAAATCTATTTCTGTTTCTAAACAAAATTGGTGATACACTGTAGCCATGATATTTAAAAAATAAATAAGGTTGTACTACATTGCAATAATTTTAATACTTTTAAGGACATTATATTTTATAAATTCTAACATCCTACCCATATTTTTAATAAATTTTAAACTAATATTTATATTTTATAAAATATGATATTTTAATAATATTTTTCATAAGTTTAAAATTAATATTACTTGTATCTCGATGTGGGTGAATCGACAAAGTGATAGTGGATTTGATTTTGGGGAGAGTGCTCACACCCCCATGTCTTACCATGCAATCAATTCATGGGTGTCATGGAGGATGAGCTTTAAGTTTTATGTTTGCAACATATAAAGTATTAGATGCATTTTTTTTCTAGAGAGTTGTATCCTAATTCAAAATGAGGTGAGGAATTTGGGATGCTATGTGATTTTTCCTATGGAGAAAGAGGCAATTTTCCGCTGTTAGAAAGCTCAGACCTAAAGTTTTGGATGAATATTGTGGAAGTTTAAGCTTGTACTCAACCAGTTAGAGTGGGTGGTGGGAAATTCTGGTTGTTTTTGTATTTTTTTTTTTTTTGTTACGTATTTGGATGCATAAGGGTTCACTAGATGGTGGAAAAATTCAGTCCCTATAAGAAGCCATGAGTCTGGAGAGGTATTAGGCTTGCGATGTCACTAGTGTGGTGGAATGGTTCAACTAGTGCTTGAAGGTGAACACAATTGTTTCTCTCATATAGATGAAGTCCAATTCTCTATGCTTGAAGTTCTTTTCCTTTAGGTAATCAAATTTTCCTCTTTCTCTAGTTTTTTTGTAGGTTGGTTCTTTTTAGCTTGCATATATAATTTTGTCATATGCATTGGTATATCTATGATGAGGTGTGTTGGTCTCTTTTCTGAGCTTATTTTTACTCATGGGTGAAGGGTTTTCCTTTTGGATATCTTTGAATTTGTTCATGTGGCTTATTCTACAAGGTAGTACAAAGACCACTTTTCTTATTTGTGCTACAAGAAATATTCAAAAGTTGTAGAAATTAATAGAGCAACAAGTAAACGTTATCTAATTACAAGAAGGGAAAGAAAACAATTTCAACAAATTTGAAATAGGATTAAGTTTACTATATTATGCATGGTAAACGAACTTTCAAGTAAAAGAAAGCATTCAAATAGTAAACCATAATTTGTAGAAAAGAAAGTAGTTTTGATAGAGCCACTAGGTTAAGGGTCCTAGGGGATCTTTGAAATTCTAAATTCCATCCATAAGGTCTAGTGTGCATTGTAATGTGACATGGAAGGATGAAAATTATTTGTGTGCAAATATGGTGTTGTGATGTAATTTTTGGGTTGTTATAGGAGTCCCTGTGTTGCAACAAGAGATATACCCGAGAGAATTATCATGAATTCTAAACAAAATTTAAGAGATGGATAAGGTGAAGGAGAGTCACATAAGGTTGAACCAGTCTTTCCCAAGCCCATTTACCCTTTACTGGATCAGTCCATGCAACAAATAGGAAAATCTAGAGTTTCCTGTATCTTGTTGAGATAGAAATTCATGCACTAATATATTATGGAAATGTATAATAGTATGTAAGGAGATAATAATCTAAGTAAGCTAAGTTCACAACAAGAGCACTAACTATATAAGATATATTTTTTCTAAATCAAGAGCTACTATCTAAGCTTAAATCAAAATACATAAGTGGATAGATAAACTAACTAATTGTAGAAAATAATATTAGCAACATAAAGGATGAATTGAAATTTTTACTAAAAAGAGTATTATTGAATGAAATAAATTATTACTAAATTCATGAAATAAAGGTGCATAAATAAACATGGAAGCAAGGCTATTCACTAACACTTCAAAGACAATATTTTCAAAGATAGTTTTTTCGAAAATGTATGAATGAACTAATGCATGAAGAATAAGAATAGAAGGGGGCTTGAGCACCTTGGTTGGTCCCTACTCCAAGGAGACTCAAGACTCTAAAGGAAACTTATTTTGGAAACCAAAGGGTGCTTCTCATTAATCATGTTATATGCTCATAAATGAAATATTACAAATTTACTGAAAAATGCTAAGCAAAAAGTTTCACGGTTGTTGACCGCAATCTCCAAAAGTCTGAATCCCTAATGGGATATGCATGCCCCTTATCTATACAAAAGTGGTTGATGGTTTACCCCGTCAAAGAGAAGGCTAATTCCCTTTCAAAACCCTAGAAAATAAGATTGAGTTCCTTGATGGTTTTGTAGATATGGGGAAGTGATAATGACCTTGAGCAAGTCGAGTTTTGACCATCCTTTAGTAAGGGACAAGCTCCATATTTTTCTCTCTAGTAGACTCTTGCATGATTTGCATCAAATATTCTCATTATCCTATAAAATGAATGCGTTAGGCACACAAGATATGATAATTATCTCTTAACCTTATTAATAACATATTAAAGATGAGAAATACATTATTAAATGTAGAAGGAAAGGCTAAACATGTCTAGTAAAGGTTAGATGTTCCTTCCATTTACCTTTTTAAGAGCCACATCATACCCCCTACTAAAACTATTATTCATCCTCTAAGAAACCTATTCATCTTCCATTTTTTGATGCTCTTCATTCATTCTTCTCATCGTTTGCTTAACATCCCATGTTGTGTCAGATGTAGTAGCCCCACGGGGGTTTCACTGGGGGAGAAATACCATACCATGTGGCTTCATATTGGGGGATATTTATTGAGGAAAAAATCACATAATATATTGGGTGATATATAGGGGTTAGAGGGTTTTCATATTGGTAGGCATAAAAAATGGAGCCCAAAGTTAATGAAAAAATATAAAGGAGCATAAAAGTGTTAATGAAAAAATGGATATCTCCAATATCTAGTGAAAGTAGGGGTTTTTAAATTAGGAAGGTGTATTGGATTCATATTGGTAGGAAGTTAAATAATGTGCTTCTTAGAGGTATTTTTCAATATGTAGTCAAATTAAAGGTATTGTTTAAATATGCCACGAATGCACGTGATATGTAATAAAACACATATTCAAAATCAATTTTAAAATCATCTACATTACAATTTAATTTTATCCTATAAATTTAAATATAAAAATATTATTTTATATACTATAAAATTCATAACTATTTTCATTATACATTAATATTATTTTAATTAAACAAATATTCATGGTAAATTGCGTTATAAAATACTATATTGTATTAATATAAAAAATGGTATGAACTTAATAAATATATGATTTAATTTAAATAAAAATAAATAAATAATAAAAAAAATAGTTAAAAACAGATTAACTAAATAATATAATGAAAAAATAAATATTACCAAGAAAAAAAAAAAATAATATAGGAATCAATTAAATAAAAAATGATACTAAAAAATGCACAACCATAAGTTAATTTACAAAGTTATAAAATATAAACATATTTGGAGATGTAAAATTATAATTGAAAACCATTTGGAAAAAGCCCAATAATCTAAACTAAGTTCTTAAAGAAATTATTTATTTAAATTAAATATTTAGAAAAATTAAATTTTTATTAGGGCAATAGTCATGGAAAATTGACATTAAAGTAAACTAATTAAAATAATCCTAAACCCACAAGCAGATAAACTACAACAATGACTGGACTAAACTACACGTGGTATTAACAAAGATTTCCAGAAATACTTTAACATAAAAATTCAAAATGTCTTGGTGCGTTTATGAAGGCTATCCATGGACTAAAAAATGAGATGGCGCGCTTATCGAAAACTTTCACATCCATACCAAAGATTTGAAACGATGTACGTGTCAAGGTAGATTATATTTTTTTAATTATGCAGCTCTGGTTAGTTAAAGAAATGAAATAGTAAGTTAAGAAATAAGATAAGACGTGGTTGGTTAAAATAATAAAAATTTCAATTAAGAAGGTAATTTAACCAAATGGATCATGCAGTTCCGAAACCCTAAATTCAGGAATAAGTGACTTAAATTCAAGAATAAGTGACTAATTCCTAGAGCTTTAGTTTGGTTTAGTCCTATTATTATGCGTTGTATGAGTTATTAATAGGTTATCGGGTCAATGAATGTATTATCCTTATTTCCTTTAGAGATTCATTTAAACATAAATATTATAATTAGAATATTGATATTCATGAAATAGTTAAATTAGATTTTCATGTCGACAAAAGAATATTTATGTGATTTCGCCGAAAAATCTCTAAACATATGATTAGTTTGTTCACACAAATTTTTTTCTTTAATTATTTATATGTCAATTATGCATTTTACTAAACCTTTCCCGAGTCTTATGTCCAAGTACAAACATAGTTCATAGTTCAAATATTTAAAAGTAAAATAAGAAAATTATTGTAGTAATTGGTGCATTCAAGGGTGTTACAATATATATGATAGTAATGTATAACATTTTTTTTCTTTCACTCTCACTGTTACCAACTTGAAGATGAGTTCAGGGTTTGGACTTAGAATTAGTAATTTTTTTACAAATGTTAGTCGAGGACTTGGGTTAGTTCTTACAGATGTTAATCGAGGAATTAGGTTAGTTCTTAGTCACTGAAACAAGAGGATACCCATTGAAAGTTAGTAATTCAAATTTTAATAATAAAAAGATAGGCATGAATTTTTTTTGTAATGCTTGGTAGGACCTTCTATTTTCTATTTATGAAAAACAAGTTTACACCACA
The DNA here is from genome assembly GCA_000404065.3 of Pinus taeda. NCBI lineage: Eukaryota > Viridiplantae > Streptophyta > Pinopsida > Pinales > Pinaceae > Pinus > Pinus taeda. The sequence goes on along the minus strand of APFE030419648.1, from coordinate 21,633 downwards.
TAGATGAGATAGGTGGCCTCAACTTGCCCAGTGGGAAACCAAGTCTGTTGACCACCTATCCTTATTATATGCCATCGAAAAATCATATAGTTTAAGGCGATCTACCCAAGCTATATATATATCTATATCATAATACGAGTCTGAGTTTCTATCTATCATAAGCATACATTATAAAAGTAAATGTTATCCACTAAAACCTTAAAAATAGTCAGGACCCTGACTATTCGTTTTGATCCTCTGAGACTGAGTTGACTGGGGTTGGGTCGTCAGCGGAGTCTCCTAGTGTATCTACCAGCTCGATGATACAAGGGATATTCCTTTAGATTTAGTTTAGGTGGATGTCCTGCTTTCACAACTGAAACTATATGGTCTATAGGTCCTTCTTGTAGTTTGGCATGTCCTAGAGGGTCATTGCCATCCCCATTGATAATTTTTCCATGGCCTTCCCCATCAAGCTCTTCACCAGCCAGTATAGGTATAGAGTCTGCTTAAATTGAGTTAGTCTTCCCCTCGTATTTCCTTGGTCCGGGATTACCTCTCTTCAGGCCTCCATTTCCTCTTCTGAATCTGCCTCCTCTTTTATCTATTCCTCCCAGTGTTCTAAGATCTTCATGATGCATGCATTTGTCCCTATTCTATACGTTGTCACTGCTTCATGGATTAGTCTTTCTACTGGCTTTCTTCCCTACCTCGGATCCAAAGTACCTGGGTCAGCACCCCGAGGCTACTCCCTTCCCCTTTTGTCGTGTCCTCTCCCACGAACTGGTCTAGCCATGTCACTTGTTGTGCTCACATATTGACAAAACATTCTAGTTTGTTTACAAATTACATTTTCCAGCCTTTCCACCATTCTATCACTACCCCTCTCCTTACATCTCCTACCATCCCTGTCTCAGCCCCGATGCCCCTCTGCCCACTGCTCTGTTGCCTCATTTTTGTTTGAAGTAACAATGCCTCTCCCCTACAACGCAATAGCCTCTCTGCCAGAGCTAAAAATGCCACTCCCCTACCATGCAATAGCCTCTTTGCCAGAGCTAACAATGCGACTCCCCTTCCATGAACTATACCCTCTGCCTTTTTGGAAATTGCCTCTCTCTTCTCTATTCGCAGGGATATAGTCTTGGTGCTCAATTCGCATAACACTTTTACCCTCACCTTCCCGTCCCTCGAGCCATACAAATACTATTCCTACCCTCAATTCCTTTCCCCTCTCCCTCCCCTTTGGCTTGAGTGTCTTTTGCTCTTCTCTATCCCTTGCAATTATCCCACCTCTCACTTGCTTATCTCCCTTCTCTCCTTCTAGCTTACAACTTTGGCTGGCTAAATTACTAACCTGGCCTCCCTCATATTCTGGTCCCTCATGGTCCCTTCCAATACCATTTACAGGTTCAACCTTTCTCCCCTTAACTCTCTGCATTCCCTCCTCTCTGTTCTAACCTCTCATTCCCCTTCTATGTAAACACACATGCAACATTTCATTTAATGAATATGGCCAGATTACATATCTGATGCCACTTCGAAGGTGTCATTGCAGGTTGATGAGTTGATCTTCCTCCTCAGTTCCCTATCTCTCCTTCGCATCAATACACTTCCCATCACCCTTCATTCCTTCATACTCCCCCTTATTCCTTCTCTGTCCCATCCATCCTCCTATACTATCCTTCCCACCTCCATCACTACCCTAGCACTGGCTACCACTTCTCCCTTCCAACTTGTACTTCCTCACGTGGAACGCCACCGCACCAATCGCCATGAGCGTGTCAGATGTGGTGGGTTGTATCTACCCTGGTATTTTCCTAACAGCCATATCTGGCCTATTTACTCAGGCAGCCACCCCGATCGGGGGAATAAGGATCAATGTTTTAATATGTTGCTTTGTAATTATTTTTATTTTACACAATTTTGTATAGTTATTTAAAAAATATATATATAATTTATTGAAACAAAATGTTTGATAGATGTTGATCAAGATTAAAAGACAATAAATATTTAATAACACTTGTAGCTATGACATTCCTTTTAATTAAATTGAAAAAAAAAACTGACTTAACTATGTTTGAGATCTCACTCCTTTATCCTAGTTAGTACAAAACACTTTTTAAAATGTTACAAAATGGTTAGGGTTTAGAGCTTAGTGTTCACAGTTTGGGGTTTAGGGTTTAAGGTTTAAGGTTTAGGGTTTATGATTTAGGGTTTAGGGTTTGGGGTTTAGAGGTTATGGTTTAGGGTTTATAATAATTTAGTAAATGCTTTTAATAAACACTTAAACAAAGTTTCAAAATACTTTTTAAAATGATATAAAATTATTAGGGTTTAGGGTTTAAGGTTTGGGGTTTTAGGTTTAGGCTTAGGGGTTAGTGTTTAGGGTCTACAACATTTTGGGAAATTCTTTTAATAAACACTTAAATAAAAGTTACAAAATAATTTTTAAAATTTTATAAAATGGTTAGGGTTTATGGTTTAACGTTTAGGGTTAGGGGTTTGGGGTATAGGGTTTAGGGTTTATGTTTTTGTGTTTATGGTTTAGGGTTTTGTGTTTATGGTTTAGGTTTTATAACACTTTAGTAAATTCTATTAATATACACTTAAATAAAAGTTACAAAATTCTTCTTAAACTGTTATAAAATTCTTAGGGTTTATGGTTTAGGGTTTAGTGTTTGGGGTTTAGGGTTTAAGGTTTAGGTTTTTGGGTTTAGGCTTTAGGGTGTATGGTTTAAGGTTTATAAAAATTTAGTAAATTATTTTAATAAACACTTAAATAAAAGTTACAAAATGCTTTTAAAAATGTTATAAAATGCCTACATTTAGGGTTTAGTTTATAGTGTTTAGGGTTTGGGGTTTGGGATTTAGGGTTTAGGTTCTATAAAAATTTATTATCAGCTTTTAATAAACACTTAAAAAAGGTTACAAAACACTTTTTAAAATGTTATTAAATGATTAGGGTTTAGGGTATAGGGTTTAGGGTTTAGTGTTTAGAGTTTAGGGTTTAGGTTTTATAACAACTTAGTAAATTATTTTAATAAACACTTAAATAAAAGTTACAAAATTATTCTTAATAGATGATAAAATTCTTAGGTTTTAGGGTTTAGGGTTCAATGTTTAGGGTTTGTGTTGCATTTCTTGAGAGAAAGACAGAGCCTTCCCTCTCAGGATTGTGCAATGTTGTCTTGGTTAGGCAGAGTTTGGGCCAAGGCTACCCAGACTCGTAGACGGGTAATAGAACACGAATGTAAATGTGAATGCATAGCGATACTGAGTGTAAACATGGGTGAATGATCATGCATGAAAATGGTGAATGACAGATTCAGAAAATGGAACAACATGCATGTGGGTGTAGCGAGTCGCCGTATTGGCGACCATTCGTGAAAAATAGTTTCATGCATGCGAGAATAGTGAGACATTAATGAAAACTAAAATGCTACTACTATAAGATAGTATGTACCAAAACGACAAAAAGTGCTCACTGAAATCAAGCACGCAGTGTTCATTCGAAGCGAAACACAAAAAGTATTAGAAATGCAACACAAGACATGGAAACTGAGCTTACCCCAAGATGACTGAGCTGAATGTGCCGGTAACTCCTAAATATATTGTGGAATGTCAGAGCTACAAGGCCAATGTGAGGAATGTGCATACCACAAGTATAGGGAAAGCAACACTTGGTAGGAGGTTTCTGAAATGATCCTTGCATGTGACCTTCAATTGAAAAAAATAAATCTCGGAAACAAGGGATGCCTTTGCATGTTTCCTTGGGAGAGGTAGCCCATGCATGCAAGCCTATTTTGCTCAGTCTCAGAGGGAACTAATCAGATCAACTGCACATGCAAGAGGTTTCTCAACTGCTGGGACAAAATGAAAATTTCTTTTTGGGATTCAGGCTGGCTACTTAGAATATTTGCACAATTTCTAGGCAAAGAAGCAGAATGCTACTCAGATTTGTGCAAATTATGGGCTGAGCATCCCAGCTAGGAAGGATTGCAAAATTTTATGGGTGAAGCTTGCTCAACAGAATTGCGTAATTCTAGCGCCCAGCAGGCTGCCAGTCAGGATTGTGCAAATTCTTGAAGGAGCTGCTCAACTTCCTACTAGACCAAGTCCTGATGAACAATATGTGAGGGGAACACATCAAGGTTTGATCGACAGGCTGTCTTTTTGCAAGAAAATCACTCGATCTTCTGTACTTGACGAAGTAAGACATGCTGTTGTGAAGGTTGGTAGGGAGGCTCCAAAACAAATCTAAGGAAAATTTTTGTAGGGTGGTTGTAGCTACTACAACACATTGATAACATTGTTTAGTTTTGAATATGACAACATAACAATTATTTTCTTAAAGACAAGGCTAAGAGTTGTTATTAAACTTGAAGTATAATACTGAAGTAGATATTAGACTAACTATCATAGTCAATAAGTTTATTTTACAATGGGGTGGAGGTCATATTCCGATGTTAATTTTTTTTTAAAAAGTTTGGTTGCTATATTAGATTCTGAAAAAGTTCCAGGAGTTCAGTCTCCTCTGGTATATGATATGCCATTGTTTGTCCTGATCAAGGGATTTACAAAATGAAACTACCTCCTTGATCCTTGCTTTCCTACTTTTACTACTGCCTAGTACTGTGCTACTATAGCTTCTTATAAAAGAAAATAGCAAAAAGATGCATTTACAATACATTTAATCTATCATTATATGTTGGATGTGTCTCGCTGTAGATTCCTCTGGCTGATCCTCTCTTGCTTCCTGCTTGACGCTAGAAGAGCTGGTGGCAACTACATTTCTCTTATCCATCATATACTTGAGAATGGAGATGAATTCCTCTATGTGTGCGCAGCGATTGGAAAGTTGCCTAAACTGCTCTTGTAGGGATGATGCTATGTGCATAAACAACTGTATCTCCGCCTTATATTTCCCATTCATGAGACGGTCTTATTCATAGAGCCTTCGGTTCTGCTCTTCAAGACATCGATCATGTTCGTCCAATCTTGCTTCCAGGAGCTTTTGCTTCTCATCTAGGACAGTCTGTTGAGTCCTTATTTCCTCATGTTCTGCCTGCAGGTCTGCACAGTGCAGACAATCCTCGATGCACGCCATATTTGGAGAGAAGGTGTGGTAGGTGAAGATGCAGAAGACAGGAGCGTGGTAGGTAAAAATATTTAGAGAGTTTTGAGGTGGGATGTCAGAGTCGAACAAGTTTTTGTAACGGGCGGGAGAGTGGAGATAATAGCTCGCGGTTATCCTTTCGGCCCTGTTTAGGTAACGGGTGCTGAGTGAGAAGAACCAACAGAGAGTGATCGAGAAGAGGGAAGTGAAGAAATGGGTGCTGAGGGAGGAGAGGCAACAAAGAGAGTTCGAGGTGGAGGTAGTGAGGCTTGAGGGGAGGTGCTGCAAAGGAGATAAAAATGGAAGAACAGAGAGGTTGGCTGAAGGGAAAGCAACCTCACTGGCTTGGTCTTTAGAAATCCTGATAGACACAAAGAAACTGATTAGATTAAAGCAATGTAGGAATTGAAGGAGCGATACCAGAGTGGGATTTCGCCGATATGAGGGAAGATTCTTTGGGTCGCTCTGAGTAGACTCGCTCGTTTCCAAAAGGGACTTCTTCACAGTGCCTTTGTCGCCAAGTAAATGCTGGTGAGTATTGAATTGGGAGCAGAGAGACAGTTTTGTAGGCTGAGGCAGGCTGAGATCAGGTTCCCAAGAAAAGTCCTGACTCACGAGAAGGGTACTGGCCTGAACCAAATCCTTCAAAAAATCCTTCATCGCTGATCCATTTCTGTAAGTGCCAGTGTTGAGTTGATTACTGCTGCTTATGCTCGAGTGATTACTGCTCCTTGGGGTCGAGTGAACCTACTTTTGAGTGCTGAGATTGCAGTAGAGTTTCCTGCTCCTCAGGCGTCCTTTTCCTTCGCACGCTTGTTTGACCAAGCATTGCAGGGCGTTGCAATTTTGATTTTTCTTCATGGTATGGGATGGAAGCCATCGATTGCATTGCACCTTAACGCTCCTGTCGTTCTTCCACAAGCGTTATTCACTCTTATCTCTGCCTGTTTATTTAGGATTCGAAGGACATGGTAAAACCGAATGTCGTCAAAATTTTTGAGGAAGAGCTTGATGCGATCTATGTGTTGTTGAAGGCTGCAGTTGGGGGAGCTCTGTTTATGGATCATTAAACGGATTATAATTGTCGAGTCCCCGAAAACTATGGCCCTTTTAATGCCCAGATTCTTTAGTTGAAGTAGTCCTTGGTATAAGGTTAGTGCCTCTGCATTATTATTGGTTTTTTCTCCAAGACTCCATTCGTAACTACAAATGTTGTCCCCTGCTTCGTTCACAATTACTCCTCCCGCTCCTGCTTGGTTTGGGTTCGATTTAGAGGCCCCGTCAAAATGTAGTGTTGTGCAATTGTTGCTCTGTATCCACCTCTTAAATTATTGAGCTGAGAGCCTAATTTCCCAATCCTTTGTTTGAGTGTGCTGGAGTCTGTCGTTCTTTTGGTTCCCCTGATTTTGTCCTGGTCTTTCCAGAATGTAGCTAATGACAGTTCTTTCCTCCACTGTGTAATCCTCTGCTTGAATTTTCCCCTTGTGTTTAGCTGCAATTGCCTCCTGAGCCAAGATGTGTGCTTTGCTGCATGTAGTTCAAACATTGGGCTCTCTATTTTGGAAGATTTTTTTATTCCTGGATAACCAAATTCTCCATAATAGGGAATGAGGAATAGAGTCCCAAATTCTTTTCACAAGCCTGCTCCTTTTTTCCTTCCAGGGGCAGTTTTTTTTCCATTCATACAGTGTCTGAGCAATGTTTTGCTGAGGTTGCCAATCTATGTTGCCCAAGGAAGACATTTTTATCCAACATCTTTTGGCAAAGGGGCAGTCTATGAATAAGTGGTACATTGTTCCCTCTGTTGAGCAGCAATTGGGGCATCTGGATGGGCCATTGATCCCTCTCTTACTTAGATTCTCTGCAGTGAGAACTTTGCCTTTTAATAACAACCATGTGAAAAATTTTATTTTTGGAATGGCTTCTGATTTCCAGATTATTCTCCAGTGATTCCAGATGGGTATCTGGTATGTGTTATTGCAGATATGTTGATGCCCTGATTTGATGGTATAACTTGTTCCTGTGGGATCCCAATGGAGCCCATCAACTGCATCTTTTTTGATTGGGGCTCTATTGCGAAGGTGAGCTTTGAGGGCAGTGAAACTCACTTCCAAGGTTTGCTGGGATATCCGGGAAATCCCAATCAGTCCAGGCATGAGAGTCTGGATCCCAATTCGAGATTTGTCCAAGCCTATGGATGCCTTTGCTATTGAGATATTGGATGATCCCAAATGGTAGATTGAGAATTTTAGGAGCTCTTATTCCAAGGCCTCCTCTATCCTGAGATTGGATTACATTTTTCTAGCTGACCAGGTTGAATCTATTCTTTTCTTTTTCCCCCCTTGCCACATAAAATTTCGAAGGGCAACTTCCAATTTATGGTGAAAAATAGCAGGGGCTTGATAAAGAGTGAATCGATAGAGGGGCAGGGAGGTTATACCTGATTTGAGCAGAATTAGTCTGCCGGCCAGATTGAGCCAATGTGTTCCCCATTGCTGAACTTTCCTTTTGACTTTATCTATTATTTCATTCCATGTCTCTGCTTTTAAAGGTCCCAGACTCACCGGCATCCCTAGATAGGAGAAGTGATCCCATTTTGTTTTGTATGTGACTCCAAAGATATTGGCGATGTTATGGGCTGTTTGACTGGAGATGTTCCAACCATATACACCGCTTTTGTGAAAGTTAACAGCTCCCCCTGAATAGTCCATGTATTGGTCCAGGAGGGTTTTGAAGCGCCTTGCTATGGTGGTAGAGGCCCCTCCAATCAAAAGAGTGTCATCAGCAAATTGAGAATGGTTGATATTCTTTACTCCATTCCCAAATTTAATGCCTGTTATGAGGCCGACTCTTTGATTATGGTCCAAGGCTTTGGTGAAGGATTCTGTCATAAGAATAAAAAGGTAGGGAGATAGAGGGCAACCTTGCCTTAGTCCTCTAGAGGATTGGAATGCTTCACAGGGGCGACCATTAATCAAGGGTGATATCCATGGTCCTGATATACAAGCAGCTATGGTGTTGATGAAAGAAGAACTAAAGCCCATTCTTTTCAAAACAGCAAACAAAAAGGAGTGCCTTACCCGGTCGAAAGCATTAGCCAAGTCGAGTTTGAGCACAAATCCTTTCTCTTGTCTTGAAGTGCTGGAGTGGATGGCTTCTTGGACCAAGGTAATGGTGTCATGAATTTGCCTATTGGACAGAAAGCCAACTTGATTTTCAGATATCAAAGATGGGAGGAGGGGCTGGAGTCTCATGGCTATGATTTTCGTGAAGATCTTGTATGAAGAGTTGCACAAAGATATTGGCCGAAACCTGGAGAATGAGGTGGGTCGATTTTCTTTGGGAATGAGAGCAAGGAAGGTAGAATTGGTAAAGCTTCCCATCTTCCCTTTCCTTTGTATTCCTCTTAGCATTTTTGCAAGGTCCTTTTTTATCAGCTGCCAATAATCCCTGTAAAAGTTGATGGGGAATCCATCTGGCCCAGGTGATTTGTCCGGCTGCAAGGTCCAGATTGCTTTTCTAATCTCTTCCTCTTTGATGTCTCGATTTAGAGTTTCGTTTATTTCTTGAGTTATGCCTTTGGGGAGATGTTGTAGCAACTCTGAATAATCTACTTCTTCTTGGGCTTCAGTAAGGAGGCTCCTGAAATGGGAGGAGGCTGCCCTCTTGATATCTTCTTGATTATTGTAATGATTGCCTTCACTATCATTGATATCTCTAACGTTGTTCCTTGCCTTTCTAGCTGTAGCTTGCTTATGGAAGTATGTTGTATTTGTATCTCCTTCTTTCAGCCATAACTGTCGAGATTTAATCCTCCATTTTATCTCTTCTTCTCTACTGATGTGCATGAGCTGTCCCTGAATTTCCCATTCCTTATTTTTGAGTTGTTGGGAGATTCCTTGGTCTTCTATTTGGTTCTGGACTTCCTCCAAGTCTTGCTTTATTTTTATTTTTTATTTTTCTGGCTCCTGATAGCTAGTTTTTGCCCAATCTTTGAGCGCTCTTCTTATGCTCTTGATTTTTGTTTCCCAAATATGACTGGGAGATCCCTCAATGTGTTGTTTCCAGGTAGCCTCTATAATTGCCCCTGCTGAAGACTTGTATCTGCATAGCGGGTTGTTTTTGAATGGGATTGGCCCCAGTTGGTGATGGGGTTCCATCGTGAGGAGAATGGGGTAGTGATCAGAAGCAGAGGAACTGAGAATATTGGTGTGTCCAGCTGCAAAGGAAGAGAGAAGGGAGATATTGACCAAAAATCTATCCAAACGTTCCATAATGTTGCCTGCTACCAACCTTCAATTGCTCCATGTGTATTTTCGGTTTTTTGGGATGATGTCCACCATTTCATGCTCTTGCATTATTTCCTCCAACTGACTTCTGAAGGGATCGTGCATGAAGTTGCCTCCTCTTTTTTCATTCGCATGGAGGATTAAATTGAAATCTCCAGCTATTATGATGTTGGAAGTTTGTTCGCTGTCTATGCTTTCTTTTAATTCTTTCCAGCATAGCTCCTTTTCTCTGTAATGGTTGGATATGTAGACATTATATATGATGAGTTCACAGTTCTCATCTTTGCTGTTCAGATTGGTCCTTATCCAATTTTGATTGAATATGGTTGAATTGCAGTCCCATTGTTGGCTGTTCCACATGGTTACTATTCCTCTTGATGTTCCTCTGGAGCTGCTAATGACACCTGAGAATTGCCTTTGGGTGTCTATGATTTTCTTCATTTCATATTGGTTTTTCTTGATCTCTTGTATCAACAGGATTTCAGGTCTTTCATTATAAAGAAGGTCTCTTAGGGAAGTTATTTTGGAGGGGTGCCCCAGGCCCCTGCTATTCCAGGAGAGGATTTTCATCATGGGGCGTTTGAGCAGGGAGGTGCTCGCCTCTCGAAGTCTTTCCCTGTTGTTTCCTTTTCCTAATGTCCTGTTATGAAGGATTCCATAGGGGTTTGGAATCCAAGGGCTATGTCCTTTTGGGTGCTTTCTTCTCGGTGTTGCTTAGCTGATTTCCTCCCTGGGGCAGGCTTCTTGTGGAGATCGCTTGATGTACCAATTTCTTTTGTGGAACTTCTGGTGGATCTGGAGGGAGGAGCCTCTGTGGAAGGTTGAGAGAGGATCGAAGAAATCAGGGGAGGGTCTAGCAGATCTAATGGGGGTTGATCAGTCAGAGGGTCTTCTGATGCAAGAATCAAGAAAGGGTTGGAGGATGATGGGATAGGCGGATCTTGGGATGGGCCCGAAGGGTTAGATGAGGGAGAAGGGGGGTGCTGGGAAGACGAGCCAGGCATATCAGAAGATGAATCAGGTTTAGTTGGAGGAGTTTCTTTCTTTTTTTTTACAGTCTCCCATTGTCCTCCTTGATCTTCAGATTCAAGATTAGTTACCTTAGTACACCTATTGGGAAAGTGCCCATATTCATGACATACCTTGCATTTGAAGGGAATCTGCTCGTAGTCCAGCTGTTGTATGTAGCTCCAATCGTCCACCTTGAGCTTGATGGCTTCTGGTAATCCTTTTCCTAGATCCACTTCCATGCATATCCTTGCACATGCCTGCATGTTGTCCTTAGGTTCGCTTCTGTCGATGTATTTCCCAACCACGTTCACAATTGCTTTGACCGAGTCATCTCCCCAGCAATGCAAGGGCAGATGAGGAAGACGGACCCATACTGGGACTGCGTTGGGGATGTCCAGTTCTGGATCAAAGTCAGGAGTCCACTTGTTAAGATATAGCCCTCGGGAATCCATGAAGTAGGGACCATTTCTGAATATGAGATCCTTATCTGCTTTGGATTCGAAGTGAAAGGTGTAATAACCTTTGCCACAGAAACGTATTGAGATTTTCCTTGGGATTTTGTCAGACCAATTTCGCTCCACCCATCTTTCTACTGTTCTTGGCGAGGGCCATAAACCCGTGAATTGTCCTATGAGTCCTTTTTCGGCTAGTGATAATGCTGCCATATGAGGAAGGGTTGGAGGCAGCTGGACTTCCTGGAGAATATCTAGTTTCTTGACAAATTTTGAATTTGCAGGTTTGGGTAGAGGAGGGGGAAGGGACTTAACCAGATCTGAGAAGGCTTTCTCAGAGTCCCCCTGGGAAGGGTCTGGTTGGGCCATGGCAGCAGCCAAGGCCCAGATCGGCCAGGCCTCAAGGCCGAAGCCGAGGAACGCCGACGCTGTCGCTGCTGCTCGCCTAGGTCTCACGTGCTCCCGCTGCTGCTCACGCGCTTCAAAAGTGAGAATCACATCATTTTCTGATGTTAATTAATACCTTGACTAGTTATTCATTAAATTCCAAAACTCAAAGTTATTGGTATAATAAAATTCTAGTATGCATGAATACGTATATGATACTATTTTGTTGAAATTGTCCTACAACCACAAGCCACATGAAAAGGATTATCTAAATAAAAGCACTTGAATACTTTCATATAAAAATCATTCACTTATGCTCTGATTGTAAAAATTGAATAGGTCCATGAAATTCCTTAATCTTGAATTGACAAACCGAGCACGATTTGATTATAGTTGTTTAAAGGTAATTTGAATAATTGAAGAAATTTTTGGCATAATACTAACATGGTTGAAAACATGTGGATGAGGTATATGTCATGCAGGTGATGCTATGGACATTTTTATTGTATACACGTGTACATGTTGCACTGTGTAAAAATGGTACATATCGTACTCTTATGGATGCATGTATTGCATGATGATATATGACATGTATAACTATATGTGTGTGATCCACAATATGTGTAAGTACATATGGTTGAGAAGAAGGCACTGGGCGATGCCCTGCTGTGGAAACCGACACAGAGTGCATAGAGAAAAGATAAAGGTAGAAGCTAAGGTGTGATTCAGGGATAAGTATCAATGTTTTTTTATGGTTTTGTATGCATGAAATTCATGATTTTGATAAATGTGATCTATGATGGACGGTTACATATGGATTATTATTTTGTTGGCTATGCTGAGCTAACCTGGTATGATATTTTATACATGTGGATTGGTCAAATGTGTTAGCTTGACTTGTTATGACTAATGCAGGGAAACTGCATGAAGCATGTGTTTGACAAGAAGACAAATGCATTAGAAGAAATTGCATTTCTTCCTATTATTTAAATAAAATGGAAATGAGGAATCATCGTTAAAGGGAAGACAACATTAACATGTAGTTACTCATGTAGTAGTACTATTACATTAACTGTGGTAAGCAAAATTGAGTTTCTGCATTTGAAAATCTCTCACAAAATTTGTTGAAAGAAATGTGCAGGGAGTAATGGAAGGAGATTGTTGGTAGAACTCCTTTGTAACTAATGTATCAGAAGATCCGATTCAGGTGGCAAGCCCATGGGAACCTATAAATGCAGAAAAAACTACCTATGAACAAGGAAATAATTTGTAAGATGTAGTAATACACCAAGGATGATGTAAATTTAAGGGGGGGAGTATGTAACACCCCTCCATTGTACTTAAAACTCTATTAACCTAAGCTAAGAAAATCTAGGTCGAAGATGTAATAATGAAAGTAAATACTTTATTGTTAAATAAATAAAGATAATGTATAATTCTTGGAAAACGAGACACCAAGAGATGAGGTTCTTGCCAAATGAAATCACATTGGTCAATGGGAATGGATAATTCTTTCATGATAAGGCTTCTAGATCCAATTCTAGATAATCTTAATGGCTTTGGAGATAAATATCCATTATGTTACTTAGCTAGAGAGATGCAGAAAAACATAAAATCATTATGGGAGATAAAGGCAAGCTTTTATGAGGAAAATCCTTGCGGGAGAGAAATGCGAACTTTTTTGGGAAAAGGCTAGGAAATGGATAAAAAAGATCCATAAAAGCATGATGCTGCTAATGGAAACCATATCATGAAAGAGGGTATTAAATACCCATTGAAGAGACCAACAAGAGCCAGTTGATCCATGGCAAGAACTCTTGGCTCAGGGGTGAACTCGAGGAAGTCAGTTCTAGGTTGGGCAGTAGTGCTCGGTTTCCAAGTGACTTTCTTCAGCTGATGTAGTTTGCTTCAATTGCTTGGGATGTTCTGTATGTGTCTCGTTACTCTTTATTTTCATATATTTAAACTTATGTGCTATATTGGCTTTGAAGATGATGAATATTTATGCATGAGACAAGTATGTATGATGAATAATTATGTTGTTTACTATTTGAAATTGTATAGCCCATGGTTCAAGTTATTTATGCTATGCATTATGCATCATGGGGTGAATTGCATACATTGAGGCTTGTTTTAGCTATTTAGTCACTATGATTCATATTGCACAAGATATATCTCAATAATACTTTCGACTACGAAGTTAGGACTATGATCATGATATAAGGAAATGCCAGCTATAGTGTATATATGACAACATTTCCATTAATGCTTGTGTAGAGTCATCAAACGAACGAAACTCAAATGCATAATCTTATATTGATGAATGCCCACGATTGATTCTTTTCTCCGAGTTGTAATGTATGCATAGGAAATGTTGAAGTGTTGATTTGGGAGTGTAGTAACTAAGTCTATTAATTAAACCTAAAAGTCCACATCGAGGATCCAGTGGAGCATAGTAGGTAGTTGTTAGTATTATGCCAAGGGGGTATGTGACAAGTTGCATACATCGAATGTTGCATTAAGACAATTTGGTTTTGGAAGCTATATTTACTCTTACAACTAAAACAACTTCATTAACTCAAATTTACATTCATGGCAAAAATTGTTTCAAGAATGGAAAACTAAAAATCTTGAATTTATTAGAATGATTATCCATGTTTTATATGATTTATCATTATTTCTGTTGCAATTTCAATACCATGATACACCACCACTAGCATTTAAAAGTTATTAATTGTAATTGTTCCTAACCATTGCATAACATTTATGGAAGTCTTCTTTGCAATTAGATTAGATGCTCCATACATTTACCAATTTTTATTTTTATTTTAATTGTAAGTATCCAAATAAATTTAAAATTTCCATTTATAACATATTTAATTATAAATATATTTTAAATACCATCTAATATATTTTCATATTTCATTAATAAAATTTATTAATTCCCAATCTAATAAACA
>APFE030419646.1:180635-258211 GCA_000404065.3 Pinus taeda | reverse complement strand
ATGAGTTAATTTTGTTTTTGTTTGTTTTGTTTTTTTTCTTTTTTTTTTACATTTTTGTAGTTTTTTTTTGTCATGTTTTTATTTTTATTTTTATTTTTATGTTTTATTACTTACATGAAAATCACCAATATTTAAAAAAAAATATCCACACTTAACTCATTAGAAAATTTAAAATGTAAAAACTAAGCCATTTAAACAAAAATGGTTGATGCTCATCAACGCTTTTCAAAATCAAGATGAAAATCACTAACACACAAAAATGTTCGCACTTGATACATAAAAAAATTTAAAGTGTCAAAAATAAGCCCTCTAAAAAAATGTGTTGATGCTGCATCAACGCTTTTCAAAATCAACATAAAAATCACTAACATTTAAAACAATTGTTCATACTTGATACATACAAAAATTTAAAGTGGCAAAAATATGCTCTAGAAAAGGAAAGGTGAATTTTGAATCACCTTTTTTCAAAATCGAGTGATTTTTTGCTACCTCAAAAAAATGGGTACTAGGTCATTTTCTCGTTTGATCAGTAACTATATTCTAAGGGGGGAGGAATGATCCAGGTGGATATTGGTGGCCACCCTCCTATTCCGCTTGGACCCCCACCATTGTTTCTTTTAGTTTTCAGTTTCCTTAATTGTAGCACAGTTTACTATTTTTGGCAATTTTTTGGGCCCTAAACTTCCAGAGCCATTTTGAGTCCCTAAATGACATTTTTTTGGCAATATTACTTTGGAGCAATTTTTTTGATATCACATTTTCAGTTGTATTCCTCGGAGAGATCTTTCCAACAAGGTATCATGCACATCAAGCAGAGATAATATGACCAAGTTACAAACTCGGAAAGTTGGTTTCCCAACTAACTCCAACGAGGCCCATCAACTCTTGGTGTTACATCTCCTCAAGTTAGGGTTTTGGTTGTTTAGGGTTTTCACTTATTGTTCAATAATAAAAAGGCCCTTGAGCCTCATTGTAACTTAGTTTAGAGGTATGTAGCTTCCACATTTCTTCTTAGAGATAAGCTACCATCGCTTGAGCTAGTATCATTTCCATTTTGTTTGTAAGAATATTTTATTATTTGATATTAATGAGAGGAAGTTTTATTTCTACTGCATCTCTATATTTATGGTTATATCTGTAATTTTTTGCGTTACTGTTTAAATTCAGATCACCAACCTACCATGATAATAAGTTCTGACATTATGACATTACTATTATTGGTCACCAAGCCAAGGTAATGGATTTTGACCACAAGGTTGAGAGCTAAGAGGTCTCATCATGAGATGGCATGTTCATGATGTTAAATCTCATGAATGGCATTGTCATTAGTTGGTTACCAATCCAGGACAATGATCTTCAGTTGGCATTCAAATAAGTTTAAGATGATTTTTTGCAACTATACATTTATTCCTAATAGATGGGACACTGACAACTAAAAGGGTTAAAAGGCATCCATGTTGAGGCTATAGATGCCTGCTAGAAGCAGTGGCCATGCCTATGGTATAGAAGTTAAAGTAATACTATGTTTTCTTGATTAGCTTGTTTACTCAAAAATTGATGCCCAACTAAGCTGACTGTTGTACGTATAAATTTACTGAAACATTGAATTCATGGGGTAAATTTTTACAAGTTCGTGAACAATAGTGGTATATCTATTTATTTGATAACATATAATAGGGAAAAATGGTTAGGATATCTGAACTTGAGCATTTCAAAGTATCTAATTATAATTCCTTCATTTTTAAGCTAGGTTCTGTATCTTTACAAAAAAGATAACTGCTTCTCCCCAGTGTGTCACCATTGTTGTAGTGAAAACACAACACTCCCATTTTATTATGTCATAATAGACATGGGGACCCTTTTGCATCCATTTAGGCCTTTATTGTTTATTGCTTCAATTTTTCCTTAGTTTTACTATTTAGACTTTTAATTTAATTAAAATATTCCTTTTTCTAAAGTTAATAAACTTGTAATTATTCTTTTGTTTTAATTAGATTAATTAATAAAGCATAGCCCCCAATACCAAGATTCATACATTAACCATATTATAATGTGGTGATTGGCTTAGCCCGTTTTAATAAACATATAAATATAAACTTTGAACCATATGGCAAATGGCTTTAATACAAACAAATGAATATAGGTCTCAGTGATATACATTATAAAGTGGCTGAAGTATTATGGATGATCCAGGTGGCTCCAGACACATGTAGAAGTCCAAGAGGACTCAGGAAGGGTCAAAAGTCAAAGTGTTTGGATTGTGCACGAACTAGATCCACGTTGAAGATCTCGTTGTCGTGATCGTGGTGGTGTGAGCGATTCATCAAACTGAGTCTATATGCGAATGTTAGGAGCAGTCAAAGTTTAGGGTTAACTTGGGTAACTACGCAAGCTTAATGAGGCAACAATTTAGACAAACTCTGGCCAACCTGGGCCAAATTTCAGGCAAATTTGTAGCCTACTTAAAGTGGTAGACCATGACCCCCGCCACCTCCATTGAACCCAACAACATTATAAGAAAAACAAAATTTTTATTAAAACATTGGGCCGACAGGCCATGACCCCCACCGACCCCAACCCGCATAACAAACTATATTATATGTATAAACAATGTAAAGTTGGGGTGAGCGGGCCACCTCCGTTAGATCCGGCCCACACCCCTATTCACCATACCATATATGCAGAATAGTTATTGCAGGGTTGGTGAGGATTGAACCCGCTCGACCATGTGGGCCAGCCCCCATCGGGCGGCCCCATGTGTCACACCAATAGCGCCAACCAACCCTCCATTATTAATACAACCAAACAACAAACCCGCGCTAAAAAACCAATGCGCCTTTAAAATAGTTCTCTGCCAAAAATTATATGCAAACCAAATTTGGGAGGAGCAGGATTTGATCCCCTGACCCCTCCTCAACCACTGTTGTATTTTTACCATTGGCCAATGGCCAATACCTTGTAAATTCTGCCCAATGTAAACTACTTAAGCTCAGTTCATTTGCATAGCAAGGAGGGGGAAGAATAGAAGCACCAAAGGGAGGAACGAAACCATGATACATAGAGCAGAACAGAGGCCAAGGATGGCACATTTTTGAGACACATATTTTTTAATTAATTTTTTCAGGTAGAACCATGAACCTGGGTAAAGCATAGGTGGAACCATGATTGAGCCAAATTCTTAAGAGGGTGAAATTTTTCCAGTGTCCAAATTGGACAAACTTTATGTTGATCCTGCAAATCTTAGCAACACTAACCTGATGGCTTAGTCGGAATTTTGATCTGAGCAACAGATCTTTATCTGACAGGGAGGAGGGAATCTTTGAGGAATCTAAGGGAAATCTAAAAGATTCCTATAGCCCCAAATTTTCACTTTTTCATCATTTAGAAATTTGAGAGTCAATTTTACGCTATTCAATGCCACAAATCTAATTGTGCAATAAGAATTTCCATTTGATCATTTCATTTTTCAACCACTTTTCAAAGTAAAGTGCAGGTGTCAGCACTGATGTGTGTGAGTAGTCAATTTTGCACTATTCAATGCTGCGAGATTGATGCTACGACCAACTTTAGTGGTTTGACATCCTTTTATTTAGATGGCCCCAGGATGTGAGGTATATGTAGTGTGTTCATGTTCTTGTTTTTGCTATGAGATGCATTGTGATGCATAGATCCTTGTTTGATGTTTGATGTGAGATCTTGTTTTCTTACTGGTTTCATTATTCTTGCTTGACGTGACACGGAATCATTTGTGGGATTTACTTCTTTTCATGCTTCATCATGTTTTGTTTGATGAATCGCTCACACCATGAGTATCTCGTCAACTTGATGAGTATCTCATCAAGTTGATGAGATACTCATGTTGTAGCTGTGTATGTTGGAATGGATATCTCTTGTATGCTATGTTGGCATGATGCTCATTATTTTCATATGTGAAATTATGTCATACTGATAGGAGTCCTTTTTGAATGACAGTTCCTACAACGGAACATATCTTGGAGCCACTCTTGTGTGAGGGAATGTTCCTTGTATGATAGGGAAAAACACATGCATGTACATCCTCACTCTTTCCAACACATAATGCAGCAACCTACACCATCTTGACAGCGGGGCCCAGAGATGTAGTTCATCCTAGATGAACTCTGTTATCAATGTGTTGTGTTTTATGTTGCTAATTCTTGTCATGTTCCTTTTTCGTTACAACATGCATATATGTTCACTTATGCTATTTTAAATGAAATTCTCATAACATCATGAAAATAAAAGATCTTGGTTAAATCTGGGAGTTGAGTCAACTTAGTTCAAGTTTGGTATTAGATTGGTCTTTGTGTGGATGTGAATTACAAGCGTGAACAATGGAACATGCAACGACAGAGGATGAAAAAGTGATGTACAAGACCA
The DNA here is from genome assembly GCA_000404065.3 of Pinus taeda. Taxonomy (NCBI): domain Eukaryota; kingdom Viridiplantae; phylum Streptophyta; class Pinopsida; order Pinales; family Pinaceae; genus Pinus; species Pinus taeda. The sequence goes on along the minus strand of APFE030419646.1, from coordinate 253,813 downwards.
TGCTCAAAATTTCCCAAAGGGTGGAAATAATGTATGAAGCTCTACAAAAAGAGACAGAGGAAAAGGAGCAGGCCCTAGAAGAAATAAAGCACAACAACCAGAATCTTCAAACAGAGAACATTGAATTGAAGATGCTTCTACATGAAGAGAAAGAGGAAAATACAGAGTTTGCTACAATGACTGCAAGCTAAGGACGAGGCATTGGAAAAGCTGCAGGGTGAACCATGTGAGGTAAAATGTAGTTCTATGAATTCATGTATGTTTCTTGATGATGAGTTCAATATTTTTGAAAATCATACCACATGAATTGGCTCCAAACTGTTGAAGTAAATGTGGTATGAAGGAAAAGGCTTGGGCATTAATGGCCAACGCATTGTCAACCCCATCAAAGTATAGGAATTACCCTGTTGAATAGGACTTGGATATGTTGGAAAGGAAGTTGGGGAATGCACCAGGACAGATAGCGAACCACCAACAACAGATGATGAGAATCCATCATCAGTTCTTTCCAACTCGCCAATCGAGGTAAAATATGTTGATTTCCTTTCAGTTTTATCTTCACATATTATTATTTTTGTTGGATATTTGGAGATCCCAATTATAGGGACAAACATGAGGCTCCTTACTAGGATGAGGTACAAGGAAGGAGAAGAACTTAGTGTTAATAGCCAAGGCATTACACAACCATTAGAGGTTGTGCAGAGACCTAGATTTGTAGACTTGGAATACACCAAAGGAGAATGCTCAAAGGTGTCAGATTCTTCTGAGACATCATCGAAATTGTCAAGGAAAGAGAATGATGGGAACATATCCCCATCTTACCATGGTAGTGCCCATTGTAGGGAAAGAGTTGAGGCAAGCTCTCATCACCATAATGACACCAAAGGCAGCAAGGAAAGGTATAACCAGTCTCGATATTCGAATGTTCATTTCGATGATAATCATGTTGTTAATAATGAACATAAAACATGGCATCAAAACACATGTACTTTTTGTGGATTACATAACAATACATTTTCTAAGTGTTGGTAAAGAATAACAACACTCAAAAGGAGGAGGCATGAAAGACCCTCTCAACAGTAGGTAAAGAAGCATGTTAAAATGATCTGGAGGAAGAATACCTATTGCAGTCATTGCGACATAGGCAACCATCAAAGAGTCACATGTTGGAGGCACCATCTAGAGAAGTGCCTTAAAGACAAAGTGTCGGTGCATGAACCAGATGAAATGATTGTTTGACCAATGAATGCACCACAAGGAGGCAACCCATTCACCTTGATAAGTGAAAAATGGTTTCTAAAAATGTTAGCTTGTCATGGTCATGCTTTTGTAAATCATTTGTTTCATTTTAACATGCAAAAGTGATGATGTGTTTTCCATCACTTGTTAAGAAACAATGATGTCTGGTCTTATTTTGTGTTGCATGTTAAACTGTGAAAGTGATGTTGTGTTTTCCATCACTTGTTAAAGAAACAATAGTGTTTGGCCTTATTTTTGTAAATCATGTGTTGCAGTGATGATGTGTTTCCATCACTTGTTGAAGAAACAATGATATGTTGGCCTTGTTTTGGTAGCTAGGGTATTGCTTCCATCGTGATGTAAACTTGACCATCGAGTATGTGTTATAAACTCATGGCAAGTATGGGATGCTTGGGTCATTAGTTGGTCATAGCATGTAATTTGCAAAACAATGTACTACAGGTTTGCAGAGGTTGCAGGTTTTGGCTCATCGCTTATGGTTCTGAAGGACAAAGGTGAAAGAGAAGGAAGGGTGACATATAAGATACTTGTAAGTGCAGACAGGGTACAAAGAAGTTGCAGATTATTTTTCATGCTTTTGGAGAACCAAAAGCTCCTCAGTGGGGAGGAATGATCCAGGTGGCTCCAGACATATACATAAGTCCAAGAGGACTTAGGAAGGGTCAAAAATCAAAGTGATTGGATTATTCTTAAACTAGGTTCATGTTGAAGATCCCATCATCGTGATCGTGGTGGTGTGAACGGTTTGTTAAAGCGAGTCCGTATGCGAAAGTTAGGAGCAATCAAAGTTCAAGGTTGACTTGGGTGACATGGGTAGGCTTAAGGAGGTAGCAATTTGGACAAAATCCGGCCACCATATTCTGGCCAACGCAGGCCATATTTTGGGTGAATTTGTGGCCTACTTAAATTGACTCCTTCAGACAATTTTCCGAATTTTCACAATGCCTTTATTAAAACAAATATATATATATATATATATATTATATAATATATATATATAATATATTATATATATATATATATATATATATATAAAATTAGGTGGCATGCCATGACCCTCGCCACCTCCATTGGACCCAACAACGTTATAAGAAAAACAAGTTTTTTATTAAAACATTGGGCCAACAGGACATGACCCCCGCTGGACCCAACCCACATAACAAACTGTATTATATGTATAAACAATGTTAAGTTGGGGTGGGTGGGCCACCTCTGGTGGACTCGACCCACACCCCTATCCACCATATCATATACGCAAACTAGTTATTGCGGGGTCGTAGGGGTTTGAATCTACCCGAACACATGGGCTGGTCCCCACTGGGTGGCCCCATATGTCACACCAATAGCGCCAACCAACCCTCCACCATTAATACAACTAAACATCAAATCCGCACTCAAAAAACCATTGCATCTTTAAAACAATTCTCCGCCAAAAACTATATGCAAACCAAATTTGGGAGGGGCAGGATTTGATCCCCTGATCCCTCCTCAACGCTGTTGTATTTCTACCATTGGGCCAACAACCAATTCCTTGTAAATTCCACCCAACATAAACTACTCAAGCTCAGTTCATTTCCACAGTGAGCAGGGGGAGAACGTAAGTGCCAAAGGGGGAATGGAACCATGTTATGCGGAGAGGAATGGAGGCCAAGGATGGCACATTTTTTTAGACAAATATTATTAATTAATTTTTGTAGGTGGAACCTTGAACCTGGGAAAAGCACAGGCAGAACCAAGATTGAGCCAAATTATCAGGAGGGCGAAATTTTGCCAGTGTCCAAATTAAACAACTTTATGCCAATCCTATACCTCTCAGAGAAACGAACCTAACGGTGCAGTAGGAATTTTGATCTGAGCAGAAGATCTTCTGATGATCCAGAGGAGGGAATCTTTGAGGAATCTAAAAGATTCTTGTAGCCCCAGATTTTCACTTTCTTAGAATTTAGAAATTTGACAATCGATTTTACACTATTTGATGCCACAAATCTGATTGTGCAATTAGAATTTCCATTTAATCATTTCATATTCAATCACGTCTCAAAGTAAAGTGCAGGTGTCAGCACTGATGTGTGTGACCAGTTGATTTTTCACTATTTTACACTGCGAGATTGATGGTACGACCAGCTTTAGCAGTTTGACATCCTTTTCTTCAGATGGCCCCACGATGTGAGGTATATTCAATGTGTTCGTGTTCTTCTTTTTGCTATGAGATGCATTGTGCAACATAGATCCCTGTTTGATGTTTGATGTTTGATGTGGGATCTTGTTTTCTTACTGGTTTCATGATTCCTACTTGATGCGACGCAGAATCATCTATGGGATTTACTTCTTGTCATGATTCATTATGTTTTGTTTGAGATCCCTTTATCGTCATGTTGACGGGATACTCATGTTGTAGCCATGTATGTCGGAATGGAGATCCCTTTGATGCCATGTTGGCGGGATGCTTATTATTCTCATATGTGAAATTATGTCATATTGATAGGAGTCCTTTTTGAATGAGAGTTCCTATAGCGGAACATCTCTTGGATCCACTCCTGCATGAGGGAATATTCCTTGTATGATAGATAAAACACATGCATGTACATCCTCACTCTTTCCAACACTTAGTGCAGTGGAAAACACCATCTTGATAGCGGGGCCCAGAGACATAATCCCTCCTCGATGAACTCTATTATCAATGTCTTGTGTTTTATGTTGTTGATTCTTGTCACGTTCCTTTTTCGTTAAAAAATGCATGTGTTCACTTATGCTATTTTAAATGAAATTCTAACAACGTCATGAAAGTAAAAGATCTTGGTTAAATCTGGTAGTTGAGTCAACTTGGATCAATGGAGGACCTACATACCATTTAACCCTCCTCCACTTCCTTATATTTTAGAATCCCTCATATCGTAGTTTTTGTTATGTATCACCCCTTGAAAGTTCCGATATGCCAATGCTTCGATATCCATGTCGCTCTGATTTCTGATATGCCAAACCCTCCAATCTCTGATCTTCGATATCCCAATGCGCTTTCAACCTCTGACTTTAGATATCTTCCAGGCTCTGATATCTGGACCCAATATACATATTAATGATGGTCTAATCAGAATATCACATCCTCTTGTATATCGAAACTTTTAAATGGTTACTATTGTAAAATCTCTGATAGAATGGCCCTGATAAAGCTCTTAAAGGGAGTTGAATACAATCGCATTCGCTCCATATTGGAGCTACCAAATATCACAAATATTTCATGTTGTCTCATTTGAAAAGTTCCGATGAGCTTACCTCTGATACCACTCGGCCCTTTCCACTTGTCACTTCCATATGGGGCCACTATTATAATAATTGAAAAGTCTATTTTTAATGGTTTTGAAGGAAGTTTGTTGCATTTAGATTTTGATTTATTTTTCAGCTAAGTTTAATAATAGAAATAATAAGCTCTGATTAGTTGAAACATGGATGAACCCAGGGTTGATAAGAAGAAAATATTGACTCAATCCGTGATTTCCAAAGACTCTCTACCATGTGACACAACGGAGTTCTAAACTGGGAAGATTGTTGTAACAAAGACTAGAAAAGGTCATCACTGTGAGCATAAAATTAACCCTTTAGCTAAAGAACAACACTTCATTGCAACGATTTCCAAAATTTGGCCTATGTCCAACTAAAACAATCTATTTTCGATTTGCTGAAGAAAACCTTAGATTTGATTGTTGAGAGATATAAAGGGGAATGTTAGCTTTGTAAATCTTGTATAAATACCCTTGAATTCAATGCAAATAAAGGAGGCCATGATCCACTTTTGGGTATTCTCTATAGTTGTTTGATTTGTACAATAACACTACGGTTATTTACAGAAAGGCTAGTTATAGAGAAAACAAAGGGTTTTTGGCTCTGTTCTCATTGCTTTGCACTATTGGAGGAAGTTTTATTATGGGTTTGAGCTACTCCAGGATTGCGCATTTGTATTTTAACTTTGACATGGTTTTAATTAATTCGTGTTCTTGTGTACTATTATCGGAAATCAAGATTATTACCTCACTGTTAAAGTTTCATTTTTGGTTGTGATCTTTATTCTAAACAATATTATGTTTCTTTGATATTATGCAGTATTTTTCTGTCATTGACATTTTGTTGTTGAAACTTTGTTAATTCCATCGTTGCAAGGTAGAATGAGATTGAAATCAATCTTAATTCATTCAGGTATTCTTGTGGTAGTCGATAACTATTTATTATTCATTTGCAGGCTTATTTCTCTTTCACTTGTATTAGTTAATGTGAACTACTTCCTTTAATTAATACAGAATCATATAATGAATTATATTAGTTCTTCCCTTGTTTTAGTTAACTTGATCTTGGATTAGGAGAGGGATATCCCATTCTAGTCTGAGATAACATTTTATGTTTTTAGATTAGTATTATTTAGCTCTACATCAATTCCTCTCCTAAAGAGGAAAATAAATCGTTTAATTTTGGTTTGATCAACCTTTAATTTGATTAAACCTTTGTGTTGATCTATTTCTTTAACTTTAAAGATAAATATAAAGGAAATGTAACATACGATTATGTGAATAGATTAACTCTCAGTTTTGGTTAGATTAGTATTAGATTAGTTTTAGGTTGGTCTTAGATGGCAGGATAACTGGACCCATAACTAGTTTGAACCACCATATTCGACGGAAAAGGAGTTGCTTTAGGTTCCCAACTGGGTGGTCTCCCCTAATTTTGATGGAGGTCATTTTGTTGATAAGAGAGCATTAGTGGTATGATAACCTTAGCAAGTACAGATTCTTTCAGATAGAGGTGCATTACTTGGGACATGTCGTTTCCAAGGAAGTCATAGTAGTAGATCCAAAAAAGATAAGGGCCATCATGGAGTAGGAAACTCCTAAGAATTTGGATGAGGTGAGATCATTCATGGGATTTGAAGGTTACTACAAGAGGTTCATCATGAACTTCTCATGCATCACATATCCTATCACATGAATGCAAAGGAAAGGTAAGAAGTTTGAATGGACTGAAGAATGTGCAGTTAGATTTGAGCAACTCAAGTAGTTGTTGACAAATGTGACAATACTAAATATCACAGATTTGGACATGGAGTTTGTAGTGTGTACCGATGCTTGCAAGAGAGGACATGGTCGATTTCTCATGTAAGAAGGATAGGTAGTGTGCTATGAGTCATGGAAACTGAATGAGCATGAGCAGAACTATCTGACACATGATCTTGAGCTAACAATGATCATGCATGCATTGAAGATAAGGAGGCACTATCTTCTTAAGAGGAGGTTTGTATTGATGAGCGATTATAGTGGGTTGAGGTATTTGTCTAACGAACCAAATCTAAATTCTATGCAAGCTAGATGGTTGGCAACCCTTAATGAGTTCAACTGCAACATCAGATACATCAAAGGAAAGGAGAATCAGGTTGTGGATGCTTTCAGCAGGAAGGTAGAGGTTAATCATATAGAAGCTATGGGCTCTTATGGGATAGAGTTATAGGATATGATCTTGTAGGAAGGATAAGAAGATGAAAAATACATGGAAATCATGCACATGTTACAATAGAGTACATGTGCATGCATATGTATAGTTATAGGTGCAGGTACAGAAACATGTTTAGGTATAGGTACAGTTGATCAGGATGTAGACTATCGTCTCAGGATAGATGGTTTGGTGAGATTCAGAGATAGGATCTATGTGCCGAATTGCAGTAAGGTCAAGAAGGTTACCTTCAGTTAGTTTCATGTGAAGTCATAATCGGGTGACTTATGATATCAGAAGACGTTGATGACATGGAGAAGTTCTACTATTGGCTGAATATGAAGAAGGAAGTGGCAGAGTTCATGGCTAGATGTTTAGATTGTCATCAAATAAAGGTAGAATATAAGAATCCAAGTGGTCTACTACAACCTATTACGATTACAGAATGGAAATGGGAGGTAATTTACATGGATTCTATTATGGTCATGGTCGACTGGTTGAGCAAGGTATCTCACTTCATTCCAGTGAAGACTACATATTCAGCTAGTGAGGTGGCACGAGTTTTCAACAGAGAGATAATGAGATTACATGGTGTTACAAAGAAGATTGTGTCAGACAAGGATGAAAAGTTCACTTCCATATTCTGGAAGGAGCTATTTGCAGTTTTGGGTACATATTTGGCCTTTATCATCCACAAATAGATGGACAAATAGAGAGGGTCAACAAGATCTTGGAACATATGCTTAGGATGTACATGATGCACCAACAGAGGAAATGGTAGGAGTATATTCCATTGGTTGAGTTCGCATACAAATTTGGTTATCAGGAGTCATTGAGGATGAGTCCTTTTGAGGTGTTGTATTTATGGAGTTGTAATACTCTCGTCAGCTAGAGTGATCGAGTGAACAGGGTACTTATTGGAACAAATATGTTGGAAGACATGGAATAGGAAATGTAGGTTATAAATAAGAAACTAAAGGTAGCACAGGATAGACAAAAGATTTATGTGGACCATCATAGGGTATTGAAGGAGTTTTAGGTTGGGGAGCATGTGTATTTTTGCATCAAGCCCAATAAGATCTCTTTGAGGATTAGATCATGTGCCAAGTTGGAAGCACAATATTGCAGGCCTTTTGAGATCCTTAAGAGGATTGGACCAGTGGCCTATTGACTTGCACTACCTCCAACAGTGAAAGTCCATAATGTTTTCCATATTTCATTGCTTAAGAGGTATATAAAGGATGTTGATCATGTTATTGATTGGTTTGTATTACAGGTGGGGCAAAAAGGAGAGTTCCAACCAGAGACTCAGTGCATATTGCAACAGAAGCATCTCATGCTTAGGAATAGAGCCATAGATCCAGTTAAAGAGAAGTGGAAGCACTTTGGGCCCAAAGAAGCTACATGGGAGATGGAAGATTAGATGTGGGCCATGTATCCTTCATTGTTTTTTAGTTGATTCAAAGAAATTTTGGTTTGATGTTTGGTATATGTTTGGAATATGTTTTGCTAATGTTTTGTTATATGTATATATATGGATGTAAATACCAACATGAGTTAAGTAAATACACAGTATGGTTGTTATATTATCATGTTGTCATGATGTTTTGTTTTTGAGCAGGTCTTTCATTGTAAATATTGCAATGAGCTAAGTTATCAAGCTCGATGGGAAGTATGTTTTCTTTTCATCGGTTTTGTTGAGGTCTTGGTATGGTTAACATCGAGGATGGTGTTCCCCAAGGGGGAGGGTTTTGTCATAGCCCTGGTGAAAATTCCATGTAATAAAAGTTAATAGAGGCAAAAATAAGACTACGGGTAAGGGACATGTATTCCAAGTTGAATGTTGGTAAAAGACATCCTAGTGCACATCACTTGATTTCTTTATAACTAAAGGAAATTGGCAAAGGCAAAGGAAAGGGCATAAAAAGGCATTTTTGGCACATTTATTTATGATAATAAAGGAAATTAGGAGAAAATTAAGGTGAAAGGTCACAGGTTGCATGTGAGGAGGAAAATGAAGGAAAATAATGGAAAATGAAGAAAATAGAGGCCTCATTAACAAAAAGGCTTCTAAGGATAAGTTGGTAAACTTTTGTCAGATCAGTTTTGGAGCTCTCTCATTATTCTCTCTCTCTTTCTCACTCTCGCTCTTGGAAACTTAGAGTGTTCTTGGAGCACTCTATCTTGGAGTAAGGAAGGGAAAGAAAGAAAAGGGAAAGAAAGGAAAGAAAGGATCAAGGAAGGAAGAGTAGGATCAAACAACTTTAGAAAGAATACTTGTAGGTAACATATTGCATGTATGATTTCCTAGTTATTTTTGCATGGCTTTGAATTTTAGTGTGTGGTTCTCTTGATGTTGGTGGCATGGTTTTGTTGAGTTATAATAGTGGTTTTCAGCCTAAACTTTCCTTTTATGGATGCCATGGTGTGTTGGGATGTTTATCTCGGTTTTGAGCTTTGGAATTGCCAGATGAATTTTGGAATCCAAGGCAAAGACCCCCAAAGGCCTAGGAATCCCTTGATCAGTTTTGGTGGGACACACGATGAAGACTGAGGGAGGAGTCTTAGTTTAGATCCTAGTGATCCGGTGTTGATTGTGGTAAATCCTGAGAGGATAGTGTCTCATTTTAGGGCCTAGTGATTCGAGATTGGATTGTAGTAAATCCTGAGAGATAAGGAGGTGAATAATTCCTCAAGGATAGTGATGGATTCTAGATGGCATTAAAAATTCAGTTCGATTTTGTGATCAGAGCACTAGTTTCGGTGTGATCACGGTTTGGTGAGGGTGGAGATGGTTTAAGCTCTAGATTCCCTTAGTTGTTTTGGATTGGTTTATCCATGAGATCCCACATTCACGTTTGGAATATGGCACAGGGTTGACTGGCTGAAAGAAATATTTTGATCAACCATGTCTATAATTGGTTGGTACGTGGAAGTCCCGAATCTAGATGGATTTTCCTATGGTTAATAAAAGCTAAGTTCTCTTGATTTTGTACTTGTTTATATGTGGATTTAATGGCTATTATCTCACTGTTATTTCCATGGTTTTATGTTGGTTATAAGTATGGTTAATTGATTGCTTCATGTCATGGTTAATTCATGTATTTACTTGTAATGGTTAAACTGATGGATGAAAGACCTAATTGATGTCATAACAATTTAAGGGAGAAGCTGGTTATCCTTCTTATCATGTTTCATAAGAGTTTTCATTCATTAATGTTTTGTCTTGTATCCTAGACCTATAGATTGCATTGATGCCAAGTGTTTTATAGAATGTCAGTCCCAGTTGGGGATGGCCAGGCCTAGTCCCAAAGTTTATTTTGGTTTATTAGTATTGTCATCATGTGCTTAATGGATTCTGGAAGTTACAACAAGTTCTGGATAGTGGCCATAATTATGGCCTAAAAAATTTCCTTAAATTCCACAGACGTTGACACAAATATGCTGGGAAAATTCCCTGGACCTAGGCATGCAGGCTTGTGGGAGTCTCCAAAGGTCCCTGGATGTTGGCATGCCCATAACATGAGAGCATCTTGAGGTCAAAGGTTAAAAACTTTATGGGACCCAGGGGAAGGATGCCTGAGTGGTTGGATTACCTCTTCGGAGTGTTGTTGCTGATGTGGAAGGTATGGTTGATGTGTTTTCGTAGATTCCATTTCCTTAAGGTCCCCAAGGAGGCTGAATCCTATCATAGTAGCCTCTCGTCACATGTTTACCTTGGTTGGTCGGTTACTTAGGTAGATGTGGGAAGAGGGTGGTTACAGTCTCCTCTCTGCACATACTCTCAGTGTACTATGATATTTACTAAAATTATTGTGCAAAAGGAAGATTAGTGTGCATAATTTCATTGTGCCAAAGTTCATCTCATTGTATGGACCTCCACACATTATCGCAATTTAAATTTATATTTATTTCAGTCGAAGTAGGATCTTTTAAGAAAAAAATTATGACGTTTGAGTTTGTGTTACATACTTTCGATTTTAGCAAATTTTTTGGTTAAATATAAATTTATTGTAGTCCAGGTATGACCTTTAAAGAAAAAGTTTATGACAACTAAGTTTTTTTTTGTTACATACTTTTTTCTTGTGTTACATGTTAATGTGTCAAAAGATAGAAATTTTTTGTTTAAATGAGTGTTGTAGTCCCTTAATATAAATATTTAATATTGTTTTTTTGTTGGTTATTTTAAGTTCATAAGATTTTATTTTTCTCATATTTAATTCCAAAGTATTTGTGTGGTGGTTGTTGTGTTATTTGCATTAAGCTATGCACAATGGTTTATGTGCACCATGTTGTATAAGTTAGTAACATGTTAACAATACACTTGAAATTTTATTATATGGTAATGCATTATATTAATGTATGACACTATTATTGTGCAGAAGGAATATTATTGAACAAAATTTCATTGCGTCGAAGTTCAACTTATTGTACAAACTTCTGCACATTGATCTTTCTCACAATATCACAATTTAAATTTAAATTTATTTCAGTCTAAGTAGGAAGTTTTAAGAGAAAGTTTATGACGTTCTAGTTTTTTGTGTTACATACTTTTTATTTTAGCAAATTCTTTGGTTAAATAAAAATTTATTGTAGTTAAAGTAGGACGTTTAAGGAAAGAGTTTATGACATCCTAGTTTTTTGTGTTACATACTTTCCATTTTATCATGAAGAGGTAATGTGTCAAAATCTAGAAAATTTTAGTTTAAATGTGTTGTAGTTCCTTAATAAAAGTCTTTAATATTGTTTTTTGTTGGTTATTTTATTTTTTTAAGATTTATTTTTTGCATATTTAATTCGAACATATTGTGTGGTGGTAGTTGTACTATTTCGGTTAGGCTCCGCACGCGTATTTTATTATATATGTTGATTACCAATTTGTTGAGTAGCACAATCTTCTACAAAAACCACACTGTGCAAAACCCATCCTTCACAGACTTTCAAATTGTAAAGCTTCACTTGTGATGTGAATTGCTTAATAATGTCACTAACATGTTAAAATTTTTACATGTGTAATGTTACTATATGGTAATGTATTATATTAGTTAAGAGACATTTACTATAGATCATCTATAATAATTACTATAATCTTAAATTGCATCAGCAAAATATTTGTCTCCATACAATCCATCCTCTACATGTCTGCACAGCCAATCCTCCACACACTTTCAGATTTCAAAGCTTCACTCGTGCTGTGAATTGCTTAAGAATGTGCATCGTGTTGTATACCTTAGTAAAATGTTAACAATACACGTGTAATGTTACTATATGGTAGTGTATTATATTAATTAGAGTCATTGGCAGTAACAGGGCTATAATGCTTAGGTGTGGTACTCGATATTATGTATATTAATTATTGTAATCTCAAATTACATCAATGAGATACTGTTGATAATGACTAGTATTGTGTGGAGGTTCACACACACCATCCTCACAACTCTTCTCTATTTCTTAGGAGACTAGCATTTTAAAATTTACTATGATGGAACCTATGTGTGGAGATGGAGGTGCACCATACATTGAGGTGTTTTACGAAGACAAAATCTCATTGCATACCGCTCTACAAAACATTATTGCTTTTTTGTAAATTTTATTTGAACATAAACAAGGCTAAAGATTGTGAAATTAAGGTTCTTGTTTTTAGTTTTGGTTTTGGTTTCAATGCTTAGTTCATGTGGAGTTAAGGTGTTAATTGGGTGGAAGCCATGCTTGTAGCATGAAATTGTGGGTATTGAAAATTTGTAAAATTCTTAAATACTTAGAAAATGACATGTAAATATTTTGTTACATAGAAATGACAATGAATTCAACATAAAACCCTAAAAAACATTACATTTAACACTAATATGAAGTCAACACTATGAAAAAACAAGAATGAATCATGATATATCAAGAAATTTGTAACTTGTTCCATAGCTCCACTCAAATGCAGCTGCTACTTTTGAGTGGAATGAATATCTGTTTGCCTATCTCTTTAACTATCAACTCTTCTAGTTTGGACAAGCTTAGTTGTTGCTACCATTTCTATTAACAATTACTTGCAATTTCTTGTAGGTGGATTATAGAAGGAGCCTTTATGAACCCATTTACATAATTTTTGACTTTTCATACATGTGGGATAATGGTGATCACCACAACTATGCTAGTTTGGACCATGTCGAACATGCCCATGAGAAGATGCATGGCCAACATGATCGTTCTTCCTTTTGGTGAAGTGCTTATAATTAATGGAATCAAATAGGGTTCTCAATGCTTCAGGTTTGCTTTGGAACTTGTATTGAATCCAATCATTTATAATATAACAAATGTACTTTTTTCCTCCAAGCCACTACAATTCCTCTCATGTGTCATTCCACTGTGATTTCAGTGGCAGATGGACATGTATTGATATTTGATTTAGTCCATGTATTGATATTTGATTTATACTTTCACTGGGACCTTTCCCATGCAGTTGAGAGTGGAATATTTTTTTCCTCTTTATCTCACTAGTGTGTGCAACACTAGATGCACACCTTCCTCTGAGTCGACCTTGCAGAGATCGCTAATGTCAATCCTCGGTGTGGAGCGATGCCACTCATTTGAATTGCACCTATATTCATTTTCAACATAGGGCACCTGATGAGACTAATAATATTGTATGGGGAGAGTGGATAATAATTATGCTTGACCCCTTATAGTTTATTTTTTGTTTTCGATTTGTTTTAATAATTTTCTAGTCACATTAAAACAAAATGAAATTCAAATTTCAAAGTTGTTTTCAAAAGAAATTATAAAGAGAACGCTTCATATTTTAGGCAATTTCCCCACCATGTTTTTCAGTCACTTGGAAAATTCCCATAGAATATGCTTCCCTATCATTACATACATTAAATTGTGGTGCATGATGTCTGACAAACTCCTACCAACATTGCTACTCATGTGACCAATCCCACTGTAGCCAACCATTAATGATCATGTGATGAAAAGATAACATCCACGTCAGTGAATGACAATCCACATCCTCTTGAACAGGGTACACAACTTTTCACTAACACGTTATGATGCAACATGACTCCTCAAAACTCAAACCATTCTGCTAATTCTTTCTTTTCAAGTTCCCTAAAATGGAGAATATTTATTGAGATGATTGGTACCAGAGGAACAAGAAGACCAATTGCTACTAAATGGATGACTTGCTGATAGAATCCTTTCCATTAGGGATACTTCTTCTGCACTTATATTTCCAAATTATTTATATTTTTTTTGGTAAGCTGAGGTGGTGCCATCTTCTATTATCAAAAAGAAAACATTACATAGTTAGGGTGGTCTCAACCCGCCCCGTGGGGAAACCGGGTTTATTGACCACCTATAGTTTTTCACAACTGCCCAAAAATAAAATGTTTTTAGCTTGTATTTCCATGCCTTATACACTTTAGCCTTTTCCCTATTACTACTGACATACATCTGTAAATATATATAAACATAAACCTTATGCATGGCTAAAAACAAAAACAGGAATTAACAGTTCCTAACTTTATCAAGGACATGCCTTTCTATATTGATCCTCAGGATTCTCTTGCTGCTTTTTCTCTTTTTTGATTAGCACCCCGCTGTTGTTGCAGGTCCTCCAGTCGCTTGTCTTGCATGAGCAGAGTGATTACGATATTCTTCAGTTCCTTCTTCAAATTCGGGATTCCATGCGACAATTCGGCCATTTCCACTGCTATCTGTTCCATGGCTTTAGCCATGAGCCTCTTCATAACCCAGTACAGGTGCAGAGACTGTTTGTAAAGAGTCATTCTTCCTCTGGTGTGCCCTGGGTCAGGCACGAGACTTATCCAATCTTCCATCTCATCCTCTGACTAGGCCTAGATGGCCTCTTCCTCCCAATGCTCAATAATTCTTTTAATTTTAGGGTTAGTTTTCTCCCTATACTCCTTCTCTGCAATCCTAACTCTGGTTTCTATGGTCTGCCTGCTCTGTCTGCTCCCGTCTCCCATCTCTGTCTCCGCATCCTCTTCATGGCTTGCGCAGCACCAGCGCCCTCGTCTGCTGCGTCCTACCGCCACATCCCGACCTCTCCGGCCTCCTCTTCCCCTGCGGCCTCTCCCTCGTCTGTATCTTCCCCTGCCCCCTTCTATTCCATTCTTCGGGCTCCCTCCTTCGTCCTCCCCACTTCCCGTCACTGTTTTGTTTCGACCGTTTCTCCTTATCACTTGCGCGGACTCCTCCCAACCTTCCGTCATGTCCTCGCTCTCTCCTTCCGAGACTTCATACACAGGGATGCCCTGCTGCATGGTTTCCTCCATCTTCCGCTTGCCCTTCCTGTCCACTTCTTTCCATCCTTGGTCTTCGCCCACTCCACTGCTTCGCATCCACCGCTGCGTTGTCCTGCTTCCCCTGCATCCATGTCCTCTCTTCCTCTAGAATTCCTCTCGCCTTCCTCTCGGCTCGCAGGTCCCCCTGTTCTCCTATCAATATGGCTCCGCTTTGTGCGTCCTTTCCCTGCTTCTTTGTGGGCTTTCCCTCGCGGTTTGCTTCGCCACCCTCCCTCCGTTATCCCTCTCCTCTGCATGCCTTTCCTACTTATGCTTTTGCGTTGTTCGCTACCCCCGATCCCCGCGCCATCACTCCTTAGGCTTGTCCCTGACATCCTGTCTCGTCCATCGTCCTGCCGAGCTGCTCCACTAACCTTTTCACCGCTCCATCTACCTGTTGTAATAATACCTTGATATTTGTCTGCGTTCGCTTGCTCCTCCCGCCGCCGAATTATGATTTCATGCCTCTCCACGTCACGCAACCCGATCGGGTGTCCAAATTATTTATATTTGATTATTCATGAAATTGTTATAAAAATACTATACTTAAATGAGGTCCTTAGCTACCAAAAGTTGCAGAAAATTTAAAATAATTAATAATAAGAAATACAAGGAACCATATGTTCGTTGGACAATGGGAGAAGTCCAATCACTGAATGCGTTAATCACCCCATAAAATGTGAAATGATAACATGTAACATTTTTTTAACTCTTATAGGAGATGCATCATGCAAATTAACTTTTTCACAACTCCAATAAAAAACTTCAGCTCTGTTTGATCTTTGCCTCTAGATGGACTCATTAGCAATTTGTCATCAATTGAAATCACATAGTGGTTTAGTCGGTATCTAGATTTCCTTAATTTTGTTGTCTTGTTTGGGGATAATTTCTTGTTCACTGATAACCAAGTATTTTTGGTTTAAGTGTGCATAGGTTTCATTGTTCGGAGCAAAATATGCACTCTACAAAATAAAACCTCCACACTCAAAAAAATAATATTTTTTTTGAAACCATTAACTATAATAAAATAGCAAAAGCTCTAGAAGATAGATAATGCTTAAAAATTTGATTCAAATGTATGCATTGGCAATCACTTGGTTGTATTTTATTCTCATTTATAGAAATTACATAAACCAAATGTGAACCTGTTCGATAAACAAAAATAATTATAAACTTCGTAAATTTCTAACACAATAAAATATGGAATCATCACACTCATTGAAAAGTGAAAACATAAAATTCAAAACATGTGCAAGAACACATTTGATGTACTAATTCATGGTAGCTGAATTCAGGTATTCTATTGAGCTGAATTCATATTTAGGACTAGTAAGCAAAAGTTGTTGAAATGTTGAAGCCGATGTAATTACCTGAATTTGGTAATTTCAAATTTTTTTGTTCGAAAAAATTTAGATAATGATAATTGTAGTTTGAAATATTTTTGGCTCCAAATTCTGTCAACTACTTTCTAGTTTTACCGTTTGAGTTTTCTGACTCACTTTCCTTTTGCAGTCACATGGAGTGGGCTTCGATGGAACTAAGGGTTGGCCTCCATAAATTTCACAAAAGATAAGTTAGTTAACACTATCACCACCATTTAATAATATTGGAGCGAGATACACTAAAAGTTCTTTATAATATAATTAGTTTACCATCACTTTGGTGTTGATGTTTGTGTGTTTCTCGGTTGAGCCGAAGTGTGTAGCATTACGCGGAAGTGCAAAGCTCCGCACACCACACATTTGATGTAATGAAAAATGATTAGACTCGTGTTTCCCGCATACCACATATTTGATGTAATGAAATTACAATTCGGGTATAGCCACTATCCTCAATGGGATTGTTATCAGAGCATGCTTCCATTGGATGAGTTGTTATGCCGTTACATACATTAAATTGCAGTGCAACTTTTTCATTCATGTGACCACTCTTGCTGTAGAAAACCATTAATGATCATTTGACGGCAAGACAACGTCTACGTTAGTGCATGGAAATCCACGACCTCTTAAATAGCGTACATAAATGACTGCATTGTGTATAACAACTAGCTCTACTACAGATGCTAGTGGCTACTTATGTTGGTTCTTAGTCAACGACTGAATCTACTGGTTGAACTTATATTATTGATCAATCATATCCCACCATAGGTGCCTTACCTGTTACTACCGCGTTCCATACTTTTACAACTTACGAGTCTTGCAAAAACTGACTATTATTAGAGGTATAGGTCTGATGACGCTTGCAATTCAAGTGATTTTGAGAATTGCAAGTATTCTACTTCGCTTTACGATCCAGAAAAGAGGTGGACTTGTGAGGCAAATTTGCCTCATGCTTTTGCTAAGGAGACTTATATTTAGTATAATTTGAGGTCGTTGGAGAGAGAGAGTTTTGAGTTTCATCTAACCTACGCCATTTACGACAATATAGCCCATTTATTTTTGGCCATAATGAATCGTATTGTGTGGAGGATGGTTTATCCTCTATACAAACCATCCTGTGCTGCACCTCCACACAATCCATATTCCACACAAACCATCCTCCACACACACTTGTCATAATTGCAAAGATTCACTCATGATGTGTAGCAACTTCCCCTAAGAATTAATGTTCTGAGTTTCCTCTGTCATGATGGAGATTAGAAAATGTGTTCATGCGATGGGTATTTGAGTCATTGTTTCCATTCATGATAGTTCCTTTTGATCTCGAATGACGTTTGAGGCACTATATTACATTCACATATTTTCAGGTAGAAACGTTGACATATTCTCTAATATTTCTTACTTCCCATTGAATTAAAATTGGGGAAAATCATATACAATTATCATCTTTCAATGTTTAAAATCCCATATTTCATATTTATCTCTTTAATTTTCTCTAAAAGGTCACCTTGCAATGTAAAACAAATATATTACAAATTATTCAAATTTGGTATTTATGAAAAGAAAATATGTAATATAGTCCACATAGATGTCAAATAGTTCCGAAGGAGTTGTAGTTGTTGGCCAGAAAATCCTGTGTCCTAAATAGTTCTAGAATTGCGGCAGAAATATTTACAAACAATGGAAATGGGGTAGATCTAGCCATATAGTTTGAATTAAATTCACCTATGCATTACCCACCCATGTAGGTTATCAGTTACTCCCCCAACCCCCAAGTGATGAACCCTGCTAGATTTCATCTAGTATTATATGGAAAAACATTGTTTTCAAGCTATTCAACATGTTATTAATAGTAGATATATGTGGACATGTTGATACAAAGATTTTTCAACATTGAAACCTATAATCCTCAGTGGGTTTCTAGTAACATATAGAGACCAGATTGATTTTAATGAGCCTATATAGTTGGAGGAGGCCATCCGGAAGTTGAAGCATTGTTATAAGTAGTCAAAGCAAAAAGATGAGCCTAAGTGTGATTTAAAGGGAAATGAGAAAGTTGAAGGGAAGTGACCAATGAAGTGAGAAAGAAAATGTTCCTCCTTGTAAGAATTTCAATGCAGTTGAAAAGCGACATGGGTCGCAGTTGTTGGGCTTCAGAATTGATACATTTATTACCTTGTTTCCTTATCTTTTTATGTATATAATATGGTAATTTGTGTGATATGAACTTTAGAAAGAGTTCAATATGTGTTTCATCATTTAATTCTTCAAAAGAGTTGATTTAGCTATGAAAAGATGAGTTATGCTTACGATTTGCAGTGTTAACTGATAGGGAATTTCGATAACGGATGTTGTTCCGTGTGATAGCTGGACAAGAATGAGTTACACAGAGCTGCTTGGGTTAGTTAAAACATGATTGGGAAAGACCAACATTCTTCATGGAAAGCTTAAATGTGAATGGGATCTTGGACACCTATTTCGAGGAAATATGGGAGATTTTGTAATTTAAATTAAGCATCTTGAGAATCTTTAGATTCTCAGGGTCACTTATTTATTTTTAAAATAGTCTTGAGTGTAATATAAAAGCAAGAAACTAAACCTCGATAGATTAGGTGGAAATTACTGTGATTTTGGTCTATGCTATAAGTTTTACATACATCCTTTGTGATATTGTTCTTCATTAATCCAATGGAGGCTTTCACAGTTCAAATTTAACTCTTCACACTGAATTAGCTCTAAGGCAGTTGAATTCCAGTGATTGTGGGCCCAATCCTGGAACGAATATTATCTTTCTTTGTGTTATTAAACTTACATTTAATCTTTCCATTCCTTCTTTGCAATTATTCAAATACTTTCTAGATACGATCATTGGTTATTGAATTGCTCATTATAGTGATAGTTGTTACAATAATTTTAATGAAGGTCATGAGATTGGATTCTTGATAATTGATTTTCTGAAGCTTTATTTGTTCTATCATTTCCTATGATTAATAAAGAATTGTTAAGTTCAAGATTTGATCTTTATTTTAGCATAATCATTTCTATTCCAAAGTGTTGTTCCTTTCTTATAGTTGCAGTTTCCTAGGAAATGTTGGGCACTGGAGAAGGTATGTTATTTTTGTTTACCTTGTTATCCTTTCTTCAAGATTCACAACCTTTTCACATCATGAGCTAAGAATATGGTATAAAATATGATAAAATCTCGAACGTTTATGTGGAATATGAAATGACTAATAATTACCCTTTTTCTATGCAGAAAGAGGAGAAAATAGAAGAATGTCATTCCAAAGGAAAGAACGAGACCAAGTTAATTGCTGTCCCTTTGGTAGGGAACCGCGCTCAAACAAGGTGATCAAAATTGGAGTGTAACAGCCGGAAAAAGGAAAAGGAGATCTCCAATCAGCGCAAAAGAAAAAGAAGATAACTACAAGTTAACAGCTTGATGAAACCCTCAAGATCCTTTGATCCCGAGGGATTGCTATCTTAACGATCTGCTGCATTGTTAATATTGTTGTTTGGCTGTTATAAAAGGGGGTAGCACTGTTAGCTTGGGGAGGGGAGACTATTATTATTTTTATGAAATTTTCTTTAGTACTTGAACTTTGATCATCGACTCTGTTTGAAGAGCGATTCCATGTAACTCTGTTTCATATTTTAATATAAAAACCTGGTTGCTATTCTATCATTGATTCTGGAGTAGCTTGAAGCAGTGAGTCCCTGGAGGCTAAGGGCCCGGCCCTAGTGGATCACTTGCTCCTGTATCATATTTCTTATTTATGTGTAGTTTGATTTCTTTCCTTCACTCTGCTCAGTGATCTGAAGCACTTTACTGTTTTACATATCGGCTCTATTATACTTGATTAAATATTATTGTTACTTATGCAAGAATGCTATGTTATCATTCTCACTCTGCATCGCATTAGTGTTCCTTCTGAAAAATCACATAGCATTGTCGTTCCTTACAGATTAACCGAGCTGTATGTTCCTGGATCAGTACTACTATATGATTTACTCTTAAAATCGTGACTGTTGTTTATTTAGAATTACCGCTCTGTTACCATTGTTGTTCTGAAACCATTACCGTTCTGAAATAATTGTTGTTCCATTACAATTGCTGCTATTCTATAGCTGTGATTCATGTATACTATATCAAGCTTTGATTACTGTTCCTTTTACTGATTAATTATGTTGTGTGTTTAACTTGGGTAGCCACATTTAAACTTCAATTGTTGTTCTATACTTTATTTATGAGAGTTTGCTGCTTCATTTCTAGTTGCTGTTCAAATTGGAAGTTGTTACTTAGTTCTCGTAGATTATACTTATTGCTACATTCGTAGGTTAAGGTGTTGTTGTTCAATCTTATTCATGAAGATAGTTGTTGTTCCATTTCTTGCTATTCGAAGATCATCATTGCTTTGGTGTGCAGAAGGTTTGAAACTGTAGTGAACATTGACATATAATGTCTAGTTCCCAGTTTGATGATCCTTCTTTTGAGTGCTTCTTTAATTGCATTAGTTTACAGAGGGAAGAGTTGTTATTACTGTACCCTCGATTGATAAATTGTTGTAGCTTTCTGAACACATGATTTTAATTCCAGGTTTCTTTTCGCAAATAGATTTCATTTCAAGCATCTGTTTACTCTTGTATTGAGAACACTATACTACTAGCATTACTCTAACAATTGACTGCCTCAAATTAATTACACTCTTTGAAATAAAAAATCGTTCTTGGATTGACAATTAATGTAAGGTAAATAGAGGTGAAAAAGACCCTTTTTACTGTTTAACATTTTGGTGTCGTTGCCAGGGAAGAGTGTAGCCATTTGTCTCTTTTCTAGAGTAGTGTAAGAACCTGTTAGGAAAGAATTGGGTTTTAAAAACGAAATGTAAGAACCTGTCTGCAGAGTATTTAATAGCCCTGCTCCCCTGCTTGCTTTCCTGTAGATTTGTTGTTGTTTTCTTTGGGTAGAAATTAGTAGTTGATCGTGTGCATGACTAAGCAGAAAAAGCCAAAAAAGAATCCCAAACCTCTACCAAAGCCTGATAAAGCTAAGGGGCTGGTGACCCTTGGCCGATCAACCTTTATAGACAAAATCCTTAAGAAAGCAAAATCTCAACCTTCAGTAGGGCCTAGAAAAGTCACTTCTAGACAACCTACTAGTTCCCTTGAGGCCACAGAATCACCATCTATCGTCTTTGCTGAGGTGCATAGTCATACCAAAGAGCAGGATTTTCAAGAAATTGAGAATTCTAGTCCAAAATCATTGCAAGAATGGAACCTTAGCAACCTTTGTAAAGGGGGAGGTGAAACCGGGGAAACTGAAGAACCAAAATCTCCTCTTGGGATAATTCTACCATTAAGCAACCCAAATAAGGGAAGTGCTGCAAAAATAATCCATAATGAAGTTGAAGAACCTCAAGAGCCAAACTCTCCCTAGGCATTAGGAACTCTCATCATCCCAGATAAAGGAAGTGCTATTAAGGCCATTCCTGTTAAAGCCAATCCTCCTCATCAGCCTAGGAATGCACTCCTAGATATCCCAGAAGATTATTGGCACATATTTGACCAAATGGCCCAAAACCAGCCAAACACCCAAACTTTGACACTATAATATCCCATCGTGGACACTGCAGCTAATGCTCCTATCAAAGCAATTCCTCTCCAGCATATCCCTACATTTCATGGCCTTACATCAGAAGACCCTAATGCATTCTTATTTGAATTTGATGTGCTATGTAGAGGTTAGGACTATACCACTGATCCCTAGAAACTAAAATTATTTCCCTCTACATTAAAAGGAATTGCCTTATGATGGTTTATGGGGCTGGGTGGTGGTGTTATAAATAACTGGGATCAAATAAAAGAATCATTTCTAAAAAAATATCTGGATTATTGTAGGTCTAGAGAGTTGAAATATGAAATATTTCAGATGGTGGCTAGACCAAATGAAACATTAGAGGAATATGTCAAGCGTTTTTAGTATACTCTTCAAAGATCTCTTTATGCATCATTACCCTTACTTGATAATGTATTGAAAACTACATTAATTAGAGGAATGAAGGAACAATGGATTGAAACGTTAAACATTATGGGAAAAGGAGATATTTACCAGGAAAATTTTGCTGACATTATTAATTTATGTATCAGGAGTTCAAGAGGCAACACAAGACTAAAACTAGTAGAACATGATCAGTTTAACAGATTTTTTTTGCAGAAGGAGTAATTCGTGTAGAAATTGGAAACTTATTAGAAACTTTTAAGACCGACATATTAGGGACTCTGACAACACAACTTGATTTTATGCAGGCCAAGCAGAAGCAAGCAGAGGCATAACAAAATTTGGCAATCTTTTGTCCTAGGTGCAGAAGGAAGCACAAACATAAAGAATGTCCATTAGAAGCAGTTCAATCTTGTGCCATTTGTACAAAAGATCATTCTACGGAAAGTTTTCCCTCACTTCCTAGATTGAAAGCGGTATACAAGGAAGTGGAGGAAGAGCCAGAATCGGTGTACCTACTTAATCAGCGCCATTAATGGAAGCCATGAAAATCAGGTATGTTCTTCGATCCAACTTCTTCTTTTCAGCCTCCACAATATCATTCTCAACAATACAATACTATGTGGCAAAATCAATCTCCATTCTCAAATTGGTCACAACAACCAATTGCTTCATTATCATCATGGCCGAGTCTAGCAAGTCAACCTAGTTGGCCAAATTTTCCCTATGCCCCACCATATTGGCAAAATAATGTATATCCACCACAATGGTCCCCTCCTACTTCACAAAGTCAAGCCTGGCAAACAAACTGGCAAAGACCGATGAACCAACCAATAAGAACCATTCCACTCCCTCAACCTACACTACTAACATTACAACAAAATCCCAAGTCTAATTTAAGACCACAACTCCCAGCCCAACCCAACCCTAATCCCAATAACAGACTAGTCCAATCTATTCAAATAATTTAAACACCAGACATAGGAACTAATATAAGGGAGTGTAATGACCTTCAATTGAGATCTGGGTGCATCATTGAAACAGAGGGAGATAAAACTGTTGAAGTTGAAAATTAGTTACCTATAGAACAACCATTGTAAGAACAGGATGTGTTCAAACAACAAACTCATAATCAAGTAATCACATCTTCTCCTCCATTCCCAGAACGATTAATTATACCTCGACCTACACAACATCCCGACTTTGACATTCTAGGAGAACTTAAAAAACTGTACATAAAAATCCCACTCCTCCAAGCCATCCAAGACATTCCAATATATGCAAAGAGCATCAAGGAGCTATGTATAAAAAAACCAAGGATGAGAATAACAAATAACCCGACAATCCAAATAGTTGGCACTTTATCTGACCTATTATCAGGAAGAGAAACACCTGTTAAATATGAAGACCTGGGAAATTCGATAGTAATAGTACGAATCCATGGGAAAACTTTTGCAAATGCCTTAGTTGATTTAGGGGTTGCAATTAATATCCTAACAACTACCACTTGTCAAAAACTGGGCATTACATCAGTAGAACCAACCTCCACTCTATTAGAACTGGCCGACCGATCTGTGGTTAGGCCAGAAGGCACACTACATGATGTCATGGTATTTGTTGATTCCTGGGAGTATCCTGCCAATTTTCTGATAATAAACCCCAAAAGCCGACTTGATGGACATCCATTGATTTTAGGCAGACCTTGGCTTGTAACTGTTGACGCTTATATTAGCTATCAGCAAGGTAGTATGACCATATCGAGAGGGGCTACTATCAAGAATCTAGCCTTGTATCCTCCATCCCAGCCAAGTATCACAATAATGAAAACTAACAAGCATCATGTATTATACCTCACTGAAAATATTAGATCTCCATTAACCATAGAAGATGTCCTTGATTTCAAAGATCAAACAGAGGATGATGTTATTAACAACTTTCTTAACCAGGAAAAATCTAGATCCCACATACAATGCCAAATGATAGAAGCAGCATTTTATAGTGAATTAGAAGATGATCCTCTCAAAGATACCTACGATCAAACAATACCTACTACCTCTGTATCAAATAGCAAAACTGTAGAAATTGAGCCGGGAAAAACTTTAAACATTAATGGCAACTTAACTCTAGAATAAGAACAGAAGCTAATCCAGCTGCTAAGAAAACATAAAGAAGCATTTGCATGGGATTATCCTGACATGAAAGGAATTGATCCCTAGTTATGTACATGCCACATTTACATAGAAAAGGATGTAAGACCTGTTCACCAACCACAAAGGAGACTTAATCCTCACCTAAAGGACATTGTAAAAGCTGAACTTCAAAAACTTTTTGATGTGAACTTTATTTACCCAATCTCCGATAGCAAATGGGTCTCTTCGCTTGTGGTGTTACCAAAGAAGAATGGAAAATGGAGGATTTGTGTAGATTATAGAGAACTGAATAAAGCAACACAAAAATACCACTTTCCCCTTCCATCCATTGACCAGGTATTAGATATGTTAGCAGGAAAGAAATTATTTTCTTTCTTGGATGGCTTCAGTGGATACAATCAAATTTAGATTTCCCTTGAAGACCAAGACAAAACTACTTTTACCTGTCCTTGGAGAACATTTTCCTATAAAGTTTTATCTTTTGGCCTATGCAATGCCCTTGCCACATTTCAAAGGGCTATCCTCAACATTTTTTTAGATTTAATAAATGAAGGGCTTGAAGTATATATGGATGAATTTACACCATACGGAGATGATTTCAACCTAGCATTAAACACACTAGAAAAAGTGCTGCAGCGATGCATTGCCACCAGGCTTTGTCTGAGTGATGAAAAATGCTATATGATGATGACTGAAGGGCTTATTCTAGGCCATTATATTTCAGCAACTAGAATACAGGTAGATCCAGCCAAAATTCAAATAATTTTGTTAATACCTACTCCTACCACTCAAATAGAGGTAAGCAGTTTTCTCGGATTCTCTGGTTATTATAGAAGATTTATCGAACATTTTTCTCATATTGTTGCACCTTTATATGCACTAACAGGGAATGTTGACTTTGTCTGGACAGAAAAATGTGTTCACACTTTTGAGAGTCTGAAAAAGCTTGTGTCAACAGCCTTAGTACTCCGAGGACCAAATTGGGACCTGCCATTTCAAATTTCATCAGATGCTTCAGACACAACTATTGGAGCAATCCTTGGGTAGGAAGAAGATAAAAAACCATATGCAATTTATTATATTAGCAAAAATTTGTCCCCTGCTGAATTGAACTATACTGTGACTGAAAAGGAATTCTTAGCTGTAATACATACCGTTAATAAATTTAGGCATTATATCACTGGATATCCTGTTATTTTATATACAGATTACTCTGCCATAAAATATTTAGCAAATAAACCTATTACAAACGATAGAGTAACCAGATGGCTGATTTTATTGCAAGAATTTGATATCATAATAAAGGACCAACCGGGAAAGGAAAATCATGTAGCTGATTTTCTCTCATGAATGCCAAAACCAGTAGATACAGTAGCGGTCGAAGATCAATTTCCAGATGAACATTTGTTCGTTGTTACTATTAAAGCACCCTGGTATGTTGAGGTTGCAAATTACCTAGAAGTAGGTAGATTACCAAAACATCTGACCCCCAATGAACGAAAGTAAATTATCCAGCAAAGTACTCGGTTTTCTTGGATTGGGGGATACCTGTTTCATACAGGGGAAGATATGCACATCAGGAGATGCGTCCGTGAAGATGAAATTGTTGACATCTTGAAAGCTTGTCAGGATGGACCATGTGGTGGACACTTCGTAGTTTTGATAACTGGTCACAAAGTGCTACAAACAACATGTTATTGGCCCACGATCTTTAAAGATGCAAAGAAATTCGTTCAAGCTTATCACAACTGCCAGAGAGTAGGACACCATGGACAGGCTAATGAAATGCCCTTGAACCCACAACTAGTTATTGAACGATTTGAATGATGGGTGCTCGATTTTGTTGGTTCAATTAACCCATTGTCAAATTAGAAAACATACATTCTGGTAGCAACATAATATGTCATCAAATGGTTTGAAGCAGAGGCATTTTCGAGAGCTACAGAAGATTCTGTCATACAGTTCTTGTTCCACATATTTGTGAGATATGGCCTCCCAAGAGATATAATTACAAACGAAGAACCTCAATTTACTGGTAATAAAATTGATGCCACACTAAAAAATTATCATATTTAGCATAAAATTACTACTCCATACCACCCATAGGTAAATGGTCAAGTAGAGAGCACAAACAAAATAATAGAAGCAATACTGACAAAAACCATTGGATCACATAGACGCGATTGGGCTGCAAGATTGCCAGAAGCACTATGGGCATATAGAACAACATGGAGGAGTACTACCGGTTATTCACCATACCAGCGAGTATTTGAAAAGGAGCCCATCTTTCCAATAGAATTTGAAATATAGACATTATGAACAACACAAGAGGTTAGTCTAGATTTAGGTGAATCCCAGACTAATAGATTACAGCAGATCAATGAGCTAGATGAAATTAGGCTCTTTGCCCTTCAACATACTACGTTAATTCAACAACAGTGAGCCAAATGGCACGATGCCCTCATTAAAAAGAATGTCTTCCACGAAGGAGATTGGGCCCTTCTATACGACTCTAAGTTTGAAGATTTTCCTGGGAAACTTCAGACTCGCTCGCTGGGACCATACGAAATTCAAAAGATACATCATAATGGAACCATTACTCTAACCACTATTGATGGATCCAGACATACCTTTAAAGAAAATGGCCACCGAGTTCGATTATATCACAAACCGCTTACCCGCGAATCCTTCTACCAACAACTTCACAAAGACGCCGACATGCAGTTTTGGTTGAGGAAGAGAAATCTTCCTCACCCTTGGATCATTGAGTATTTCTACTACTCCTACATTGTACATAATTTTTTTCTCTTGTATATATTTTTCACTTGTATATAATTTGCACTTTGTTGTTCCTTTTGAAAGGAACATCATCTTTACCATTTTGTTGTTCTTTTTAAAAGGAATAGCATTTCCATCATTTCACTGTTCCTCCTCGAAAGAAACAACACTCGCATTTTTTTGTTGTTCCTTTACCTAAAGGAATGACATGTTTCGTGTTCTATTGTTTCTTTTCTAAAAGGAACATAATTTCCTATTTCTGTTGTTCCTTTTTCCAAAGGAACAACATTTTTGTTTTTTGTTGTTCCTTTTCCAAAAGGAACAACATTTTCGTGTTCTGCTGTTTCTTTTCTAAAAGGAACAACATTTCCTTTTTCTTCTATTCCTTTTTCCAAAGGAACAACATTTTCATGTTTTTTGTTTCTTTCCCAAAAGGAACAACATTTTCGTTTTTATGTTGTTCCTTTTCCAAAAGGAACAACATTCTCTATCTTTTGTTGTTCCTTTTTCCGAAGGAACAACATTTTTGTGCTCTATTGTTCCTTTTCTAAAAGTAACAAAATTTTTCGTCTTCTGCCATTCCTTTTTCCAAAGGAACAACACATTTTTGTTATTTTTGTGCTCTACTATTCCTTTTCTAAAAGGAACAACATTTTTCGTTTTCTTTTGTTCCTTTTTCTGAAGGAACAACACATTTTTGTTTCTGCTATTCCTTTTTCCAAAGGAATGGCACATTTTTGTTTTTGTTGTTCCTTTTTCTAAAGGAACGACACATTCTTGTTTTTTTTGTTCCTTTTTATGAAGGAATGGCAAATTTTTGTTTTTGCTATTCCTTTTTCCAGAAGAACGACACATTCTTGTTTCTGCTGTTCATTTTTCCGAAGGAACGACACATTTTTGTTTTTGTTGTTCCTTTTTCCGAAGGAATGATACATTTTTGTTTCTGTTGTTCCTTTTTTAGAAAGGAATGACACATTCTTGTTTCTAATTTTCCTTTTTCCAAAGAAACGACACATTTTTGTTTCTGTTGTTCCTTTTTCTGAAGGAACGACAAATTTTTGTTTCTTCTGTTCCTTTTTTCGAAGGAACAGCACATTCTTGTTTCTGTTGTTCCTTTTTCTAAAGGAATGGCACATTTTTGTTTCTGTTGTTCATTTTGCAAAGGAAAAGAACATTTGTGTTCTTGTTGTTCCTTTTTCCGAAGGAGCAGGATTCTTGTTTCTGCTATTCCTTTTCCCGAGGGAACAACTTATTTTTTTTGCATAGCGCGTTTTTCTTTTCTGTTGTTCCTTTTTGCAGAGGAACAACACTGGTGCTTTCTATTGTTCCTTTTTGTGGAGGAACAACATTAGCGTTTTTGCTGTTCTTTTAAAAAAAAAACAACATTCTTTGCATTTTGCTTATGCTTGTTTTCTCTGCTGCATAGTAGTTTCGAGTCTTTTCTATGATTTTGTATAAAGCACTTCTTTTATCTTTTACTTTTTGTGTGTTTTATCATTCGGATCACTTCTGAAACACAACTATACCCTTATGCAATCAATATAAGAACTAGAAGATGCTGAAATTAGCAAATTACATAAAAGGTCGCTATCTTTACAAGAATTTTCTCTGAATTGATAATAGAAAAGAGGAAAGAACACAACTATTGATTATCTTGCTATCACTTTTCTACTAATACCGATATTCTTGGTTATCTTTTATCATGATGGTTCCTTTTAAAATTTCATAATCCTTTTTGACCATTATTAAAGAATAAGAATGAAGGGCATATTTTTCTATTGAGATGTTAAGACTTATTCCACCATCCCTACTCTTAAGGAGTTTTGAACCACATTCTGTGTATAAATAGGGGAAAGTACTTTATAAAAAGAGAAAAAAAAGTAAAACATTGACATAATTTCCTAGCATAGTTTGTCAAAGGAAGGATAGGGGTTCTCATTGGGAGCTAGCCTACGATGATCATAAGGAAGAAAGTGAAGTGGAATTCCCATTATGGCCACCATACCAGGGAAATGGTCCAAGAGGCACATTAGAAAAAAAAGAGAGAAAAAGTCGTTGGAACAGGAGGTCTCATCACGAGCCAGCCTGCCGGCCTTTCAGTCCTTCCTAGTGAATGGCATTATGACTTATCTCGTTACTAAGCCAGCATAATGGTCTCCATTTTGACATTCCATAGTACTTTCCTGAACATACACAAAGGATCATGGTTCCAAGGGTGAAACAAACAACTCTATCAAGGTTATGGACACTTGTGGACAATAGAGCTCTGTTGATGGTTTTGAGGTCATATTTTTACATCAATAGCACTTACGAATCCCTTCTTATACCTTTCCAGTGGATCAAATAACATTATGAAAATAATATTTTCGAACCTCTAATACATGAAATATGTTATAATAAATCATAATGGAAAAAGTTGATCGTGACTGCACTTAACTTTTGTGCATGTCAGTTGTCCTATCCTCCAAATCTTGCATCATATCACAATGTTTTCTTATTTATTAAGAATTTCTATAATACACCTCGATTTTGGAAATTCGCTCATTCTTGTAAACATGACATCTCAGTATACGCTGCTCCTTTCTGACTCTACATCACGTCAGTCTAGCACATCGCTCCCTCATTTGACGGCCGAGGGTGGCCTATCCCATTACAGGGGGGAGGAGGTGACCTCATAATTCACTGGCATACGTGTCAGTTTTCAATTTGGAGAAATTTTACTCGGGAATAGCAAGGCTTAACGATATATCATTTTTCAATTTGCATGGCTTGTTGTTTCAAAATTATTTCCACGTTATGCTCTGCAATAATTAACAAGTAATTTGAATTCTAAACAAGCTTGTTGTTCCATCATTTTTCTATGGTTGCTAATAGCTTGAACAACTTGTTGTTCCATTGTCATCTCCATGTTTTTTATAGTTTTCTAAGCATGGGAGGAAGATCAATTCGTAAAGAACCACAGGTGTTGACAGTCTCGGATGTCGCACGAGAAATCCTAATAAGGGCAGGATGGATAGTTTATCTTAATCTCCTACAAGAGTCCAGCGAGACTGTGGCAATTGAATTCTTACAGAACCTGCAAGAATATCACTCCATGGTAAGAGAGAGACAAATAGTAGTCATCGACAATATAATTGTAGAAGTTTCAGAACTGCCAGCCACTGGATATGTGTGGACTCTCAAGAAGATAAGACTGCACGATGCCATCAAAATCTTCCAAGATGAAGGAAATACCCTGACTCGAAGTGGGAAGGGAGTTCTACCAGCAACTTTGGGAGAACCATGGGTAGAATTGGCAAAGATCATTCAGAATTACATTACCTGTGAAGGCAGAAAAGATGTAGTAAGACCACACCACTTTAAGCTTTTAGTTGTATTAAAACATAAATGCACTGTGAATTTGCCTGCATCTTTAAATTCTTTACTACATGATGTTGTCCGAAGCATGAAAAAATCCTGCCATGTAGAATCGGTGGTAAGTCATCACAGGTTGATACAGTTGATAGTTAGCTACAATCTTGCTTAGCAACAAAGCAACTGGGAAGAGCTAACTTTTACAATAGACGGGAAACGAAAGCATACTGAAAATACATCAAATAGACCATTGAAATGGAGGAAATCCATTAGATTGGTATGGATCAGAGGGAGGTTGGAAAATGCCCAAGGGAACACCAGTCAACCAGTCAAAGTAGTTGATTCAGGGGACAAGCAACCCCCGCAATAGGAAGGAGGGGAGAATGAAAGAAAATCGAATGATGAGGAAGAAACAGAAGGAGAAACCGAACAATCTGTGTAGGCTGAAGAAGAAACAGAGGAAAGCCCGTTGCAAAATCCGCTACGAGAGGATGAATTGGCCCAGATTCTAGCCAACATGGGAGAATATACTCAACCTCTCAGCCCATTAAACCTCCACACTAAAGAAGAGCCACAGGAGCACTCTGTTCATGATAATAGTGCATCCAAAGAGTTATGCGACAAGGAAGAAGGGAATCATTCTAGCCATGATGAAAGTGCATCTGGAGAGAAAAATGATGAAGACGAAGAAGAGGAACAATTTGTTCCAAGTCAGAATACACCTAAAGTATTTGATGAGGAAGAGAGGGGAGAAGAAGAAGTTACTCAGGAAATTGCAGAACAAGCTAGGGTTTCTACCCCCGAACAACTCGATCAGTAGAATACTGAGGAAGTACCCCCAGGAGAAAAATCAAGAAATTGGTCAAGAAGAAAGTCCAGACCCGAGTGCGCAAATGGCTATTCCTTCCAGTCAAATGGAGGAAATCAAAATATTATGAAAGGAACAACAAAGACTTCTTAATGTAATCATGCGACTTCAACAACAAATCAGGATTGTGAAGATGAGGAAGAGAGCAAAAAGGACCTTAGTGGTGAAACCCCTTAGAAAAAGGGTAAAAAGGACTCATGTATAGCCTATTGTTCAAAATCAAAAGGAACAACATTCAGCTGTTACTCATGTCGAAATTCAAACAGATGACATAACGGCCTGTGATAAAGAAATTCGGGCAGAGGCACAGTCATCTGAAGAAGTTCGAACCATAATTACGAAATGATGCAATAAGAAGATTCAAGTGAACCTTCCACCTACAACTACTATGTGGGATAGTGACCTGAGGACAGTAACCCTACGAGAGGGTTTGATGCAAGCTCAGCAAGCAATAGAAAAATTTACAGAACAAACTACCCTGCGAGAGAAGTATGAAGAATTGCAACAACAGCCAAGGATTGTCAATTTGTCCAAAAGTCAAGCTATTGAAAGATGGCGAAAGGAAGAAGAAAGAGTCACAAAGGTAACTCATAGTCTAGACGTATTTATCAAACAAATGGATACCTTATGCTCTTTATACACTAACGTCCTAGCATGTAGAGCATCTGCTAAGAATTATGCCTCATTTTTAATGGAAAGATATTTGCAATTAAAAATTAAGGCTGTCAAAGTAGGAGCCCCTATACAAATTAACACAATTGATGATTTCATAAATTGTGTAAGCACTATGGGGTAAAAGTTTAGAGATTATTATGTGAATTCTATTTGCACAACCTTGTGTTAGATCAAGAAATAGAGCAGAACCCTAGCCCTTTCGTTCGGGATATTCAACTGCAGACATTTATTTCATTTCAAGTTAATTAAATAAAATGGCTTAAAGCCTATAATGCCTTCCAAAGACAAGAAAATGGATTAGATTTATGGGTAAGAGTTGAGCCTAGAAATCCAGTGCAGTTATGGAGGGAACATAGGAACATAGGAACCTCATGAGGACTCCAAGTGTGATTGAAGCATTAGGACCCAGTCATACAACAATCAATTGGTAAGGGATAGAATACTTCTTTACCATCAAAGACCTCACCATTGCCGCTGCTAAATTTCGATATCAGGTTTCTAATATGAATATCCAACGTAGGGAACCATTTAATGACGAGAACTTTAAGTTAGCTACTGATCACTTGGGCCTCTATGGTGATATTATTTTGAGGGTAGGGCCATCTTCATTAGGTTATAGATTCTGGAGTCCGGTCATTTGGCATCCCGCACTAGGATACCAAGCCTTATACCAAATGCCTAAGGGCCAGACAGGGCATCTTTCTAAACACCTATCTAGACATCATGGTTGTAAACCTCCTCATGAGATCGTGTCTCCAGCCTACTCCCTCACTGCCTTGCATGTCAACTACAATGTTTTCATGAGGTCATGAAGAAGGGTAAGCAGGGGGGTGTGTTAGGCACTAGAGAAGGTATGTTATTTTCGTTTACCTTGTTATCTTTTCTTCAAGATTCACAACCTTTTCACATCATGAGCTAAGAATATGGTAGAAAATATGATAAAATCTAGAAGGTTTATGTGGAATACGAAATGACTAATAATTACCCTTTTTCTATGCAGAAAGAGGAGAAAATGGAAGACTGTCGTCCCAAAGGAAAGAATGAGGCCATGTTAACTGTTGTCCCTTTGGTAGGGAACCGTGCTCAAACAAGGCGATCCAAATTGGAGTGTAATAGCCGGAAAAAGGAAAAGGAGATCTCCATTGGTGCAAAATAACAAGAAGATAACTGCAAGTTAACAGCTTGATGAATCCCTCGGGATCCTTTGATCTTGAGGGATCGCTATCTTAATGATTTGCTACATTGTTAATATCGTTGTTTGGCTGTTATAAAAAGGGGTAGCACTGTTAGCTTGGGGAGGGGAGACTATTATTATTTTTATGAAATTTTCTTCAGTACTTGAACTTTGATCATCGACTCTCTTTGAAGAGTGAGTCCATGTAACTCTGTTTCATATTTTAATATAAAAACCTGGTTGTTGTTCTATTATTGATTTTGGAGTAGCTTGAAGTAGTGAGTCCCTGGAGGCTAAGGATCCGTCCCTGGTGGATCACTTGCTCCTGTATCATATTTCTTCTTTATGTGTGGTTTGATTTCTTTCCTTCACTCTGCTTAGTAATCTGAAGCGCTTAACGGTTTTACATATCGGATCTGTTATACTTGATTAAATATTACAGTTATTAAGAATCCTATGTTATCGTTCTCACTCTGCATTGCATTAGTGTTCCTTCGGACAAATCACATAGCATTGTTGTTCCTTACAGATTAACCAGGCTGTATTTTCTTGGATCAGTACTACTGTATGATTTACTCTTAAAGTCGTGACTTCTCTTTATTCAGAATTACCACTCTGTTACCATTACTATTCTGAAACCATTGTTGTTCTGAAATAATTGTTGTTCCATTACAATTGTTGATATTCTATAGCTTTGATTCATGTATGTTGTATCGAGCTTTGATTACTGTTCCTTTTACTGATTAAGTGTGTTGTGTGTTTAACTTGATTAGCCATACATTTCAACTTCAATTGTTGTTCTATAATTTATTTCTGAGAGTTTGCTGCTTCATTTCTGGTTGCTGTTCAAATTGGAAGATGTTACTTAGTTCCTGTACATTATAATTATTGCTGCATTCATAGGTTAAGGTGCTATTGTTCAATCTTATTCATAAATATAGTTGTTGTTCCATTTCTTGCTATTCAAAGATCATCATTTCTTTGGTGTGCAGAAGGTTTGAAACTGTAGTGAACATTGACTTATACTGTCTAGTTCCTAGTTTGGCGATCCTTCCTTTGAGTGCTTCTTTAATTGCATCAGTTTACAGAGGGAAGATTTACTGTTACTGTACCCTCGACTGATAAATTGTTGTAGCTTTCTGAACACATGATTTGCTTTGGGGCCAATTCGCATTGGGAAAATTCGCCTACATAGGGGCCAATTTTTATGGACTCAATTTGGTGTACATGTCTAACAAATCCCCAATGGGGAGTGGGGTCAGGTTTGGACCTGGTTGGACTTGAAACATCTCATTGATTGACTCGGGTGTAATGGTAAACAAGACTTTCTGGTCAGGGGACATTATGGCTCTCTAGCCGGGAATGTAACAAGCATGGCACATATGGATAATCTCAGGAAAAATATGTACTTGTAGAAACTAGTATTTGGGAAAATTAGAGTCCCAAAGGCCAATGTCATCAGGGTGGTTTAGATATCTGTCCTTACTCAAACAATGAATTTTGAGCAAGAGTTGATAGGCACTTGTATCTCTAATTTGAAAATCCTGGTCAGCTAGGGGGAAGTGGTCAAGATCAAAATGGGAGTTGTGATAGGTCTAACATCCATGGCGATGGGGGCAACCATAATTCAATTCTTGTGGATTTGAATTAGGCAATACTGGTTTATTTAGAGGTTTTAAACAAAAATCAGAAACTTTCAGAAGGGTTGGGTGTGTGCTTTAAACTTAAAGTAATTTCTACTAATTTTACTTAATTAAAAATACTTTTAAAGACTGAACAATTTGAAATTTGAAAGGGTGTTTGGTAACTTGTTTTCAAATACTTGGAATTTGGGTGAATTGATTTGAAATTCATTGTTCTTAGCAACTGCAGAAGTTCGAATGGCTCTGCTACGGACTGAGATGTTGATTGGGGTCTCTGCAACTTCTTGAGGAGTGAAATTTGAGGTCAATTGGTGAATTCAACATTTTCAAGTGTCGCAATGGTTAGCAGAGGTTTACAAAGAAAAATGAAAAAAAAAGGTGAAATATGGCTTCTTGGCCTTTTTATTGAGCAACGGTCACTTTTTGGTGGGAAATTTGCAAATCAATAGTGGGCAATTTTTTTGATTTGGCGGGGAGGTGGTTTCCCAAGCAATCGCACAACTTTTATGGAGGAGGTGGTATTGTAGAGGGGTCACCCAAGTGCTTGACACATAGCAAATGGGGGGCTGGGGAAAACCACTTTATCATGCGAGTAGAGGTCAACCATCGGGTGAACCCGATATGACTGTGGACCATCGAATGTATGCACTGATGATTGGATGGTAGTCGGGCGAGGGATGTGCATGGATGATATGAGCATAGGTTTCGGGGGGCCCAAGAGTTTAATCCTTGGAAGTTTAGGATTAATTACAAGTTAATCAAGGTTTTAAATGATCGGGCGGGGCTTAATGATGGGATTATTTCATCTTTACCGTGAAGTAGTGAATTAAGTGGGTTTTGTCAGGAATATGGGGTAAAAGTATAGTTTATAGCTAAACTAAGGGTTGGGGTATTATATAGGGAATCTAATTATATACGGGAAAAGGTATATTGGGAACTATAGTATTATGTTAAAAAAATAATATGAAATGAGCGGAGTGAACATAACCTTAAGCATACATGTAATATTTGCGCACTTTATTCACATACACTTCATACTTACGATAAAATATTTTTGTGGGTATTTTGAATGAAATGGAATTCAACATGGGGTTTTTTACTTTTCATAGGAAAATGAAGTTTAACCTTAGAAAAGGGGTTTGATTAGGGTAATGGAGGGAAATGAATTTTATGATGGGAATTCTAACACTTGATGTCGATAAGTCATTAAGCCGAGGGTTTGGTCCCATCAAAAGTCAGAGAAATGCTCTGAGCCTTTATGACTTGAAGGATTTTTAGTATTAAAATTTACTTGTAGATAGGGAAATTAGTAAATCAAGGGATGAAACAAATGAGGGGGAGTCAATTAAATCAAGTTGTAAACCATTGTTTTTTATTTTTTAATTACTCCTGCACATTGAAAGATATGGTTAAGCATGATAAATGTGCTTTTATCCAATAAACTTTATACTTGAGCAACCTTTCTTCTACTTACTCATTACTTACCCTATCATTTTCTCTTCATTTATTTGGGTGAATTTAGGCTAGAAGACCCTTATCATTTTATTTTATAAAACAAACTATCCACTTCTAACTTTATATCATCCAAGTGCTCAGATTAAACTGATGAGCTCCTTTTATTTTCTCTACCTATCTAATGATCTGCCAAGATTAAACTGTTTGGTTAGATTTTATTCTCTAACTATAAACTTAAAATTCAAAGCATGAAATAGTCAATATTAAGCAGTTTGACTACCATGGGTTGTGGCATGTATGACAAGCTGCACACAACCATTATTTAATATAGTAAAGCAGTAAAATAGTAGTGGCATTTAGACTTGCACACTTTCATGATCTGTTTTTGTTTCTGGGGTTCATATATTTTCATTTTTTTATCTTTTCTTATTCTTTTTGTCCTTTGATATTTATTTTAGGACATACCCTCTTTACATTTTCTAATTTTTCAATGTGGAAAACATTTGCAGAAAGCAAAGGTATGTACAATATTACAAGGCTTAACTTTAGCCAATTCAAAATTATGAATCCCATCACTATAGGACTCTAACAGAGCAAACTTGACAACAGTACATATCAGAAAGTTAGCTCTCTAAGTGCCCCTGTAAATAATTTTCCAGATTCGTGCTCACTAAAAATTAATTGTTCACAATTGTTATGGGGAGAATCCATCGGATTTCATCTGTACAAGAGTCTACCCGAATAATACATCGAAAAGTGAGCGTGGGTGCCATGTATCCGTTTTACCACTACTTTGTCATCAATTGTCATCATACCACTCTGCCATCACATCAACCATGTCATATGTCACCTCATCCATCTTCTCACCATGTCATCAATTCAAATTTACCACATTCGCATCTAATTTTGTTTTTCTTACCTGTTATTCATTTTTCTCTATAAAATCTCATTTCTTTTACTCATTTCATTTGTCATTGTCTCTTTCTCCTGCTTCCGTGGATTGAATTGTACAAATTGCAGCTCTAGTCATCATCACCCATCACTACTTAGGTATTTGCATGATATTGCTGACATGAAAGATTATCAAAATGTCGAAGAAAGCCATTTTAGCTAGTCCTTCTTCCCATATTCCATTGATGGACACCGAAAGGGATATATTTCACCAAGTTTATTTCATTAACTACATAGAAATTTACCATCATGTTCTTCTCAAGCAAGTTGAGTCTCTTGTATATGCTACCACTGTTAGGTCAGGTGTTTTAGCTGCCATGATTCCTCAAACCCATGTGTTCCTAGAATTCATATATTGGCTGGTCTATTCCCTCTATCCTCAAAAATGTTTTTTCATGAAAAAATTAGGTGAAAATACTTTTCAATTATCTTCCCTTTTGATTAAGAAAGAATTATGTTTTCCTTCCTCAAGTTCTGATACTTCTTTCTCAAAAGAAACTACGTTTTCTTCCTTGCAAGACTTATCTAGGTCGAATTATGCTCAATTGACTTTCTTTTCAATGTTTGCTAGGAAGCAGTTTCCTTTGGAGGATATTCATTTTCCTTTGGATATTTTTTCCAAGGAGGTTAGACCTATTCTTCAAATTTTGGCCAACATTTTAGGAAGAGAAGATAAAACTATTATTAACAGATATATTTTAGGAATGTTCAATTTGATGATTAATCCTAAAATAATTTTTGGCATACCCACGTTCTGGGAAAAGATAGTCAATTCTTAGTTAACAGATCTTTACCTCACTACATGTATTAAAATTCCTTCTTTAATTACTCACCTCTTCTTGTATACTCATGTTGAAAGATTTATGCACTTGGGGTTGAATATCATGGATCCTCATAAGAACAAAAAGTCAGTGGTGTTTTGGTCTGATATGGTAAGAAGTGCTCCCAGTATCAAGGGCTTGATGTACTTTATTACTTCTTTTTTATCATTTTCTTACTCAATCATAAAAGAATCTCCTCCACCTTGAATATTACTAAAGGCCCAGTCTTTTCTTCAGTTCAGTAAAGATGTCAAAGTAGGTGATTGGTTTTCATTTGAAGATTATGCATAAATTAGATTATATGGAGCAGAAGTTGCCCCCTACATGCTCCCCAAATTTGTGCCTATGAGATTGTTTTAATTAGAAATTATTAGGCAGAGTTTAAATGCTGATCAAGTATACTTTTTCCCAGCAAAGAATGGGAATCTATTTAAATTTCCAAAGATAGTGGGACCTTTTATTGTGAATAACAAGAAAGCTAGAGGAGAAGTGAAGAAAGCTCTTGAAGATATTAATTTGTAGCTGGGTGATAAATGGAAATATGACCCTCACCATATTATTTCAAATAGGAGAGTGGAAAATTCTTTTTCTCCCTATGCACATGAAGCTCGACCAGATGTAGATAAATTAAAAAATGGAGGACAAACTAGGTTGTGAGGGGTGGAGATTGAAACTCCTCATAAAAGTGAAAAGAATTTAAAGAGAGGCGGTGAATGTCATTGATTTTGAGGAAGAAACAGACAAAGGTACTAAAAGGGTTAAATTATCTGAGGGGGGCAGTTCTTCATCAACATCAAGTTTTCAATTGCAGTTAGGAGAAGTTATTTGTATACCATCTTCTCTTGTTCCATAAGAGACTAGTTAGAGCTATGTTTCAATAATAAAGCAATTGTATTCTCATATTGAAGAAAGGAACATAAAAGTTAAAAAAAGCATGGAGTCCCAATTGGAAGCTCAGTTTATCTTAGATTACAAGAATAGATTACTTTATTCCATGCATTGGAAATAAATTACCTCAAACTATCTTTCTCTCACCCCTCTGCTTTGACTATGTTTTCTTCATCAGGTTTCAAGACTGTCAACTTGACAGTAAATGTTAAAGAGATACCACTACTTGATAAAATCAACCCACATAGGCATACTGGAGAATTGATTTATAGTGATTTGAATAAAACTTTTTTGGCTTCTAGTAGAGTTGAATCTTTGTTAGAGAAGGTGGTTAATCAATTGAAATTAGAGAAAGAAAAGTTCGTAGCTTTAACCACTCAAAATTAAGAATTAAAGAAATTTATTGTTAAAATTGGTGTCAATCTAGAGGATAGAAGTGTTGTTCATAAATTTTTGCAGGGAGATGAAGCAAAAATTCAGGTGCTCAGGAAGAAGTTGAAGATGCCTTCTAAAGAACATCTTATGGCTTTAGAAGTAGCGTGCAACTATACAAAGAAAAGGAAGTAGTAACTAATGAACTCCTACAAATAAATGATGAGATTTCCAAGCTAAAGAAAATGAATTATGTTTTGTCACAAAAGATTGGCGCTCATGTTTGTACTATCTTAGTGCAAGAAGATTCTGAAGACCCAACTGATAAACTAACTAGAGTCATGACTAAGCTACAAAATTATGAGAATGGGATGAAGAAAGTTAAAAGAGATTATGAGAGTGCCTTGAAGATTATAAAAGACACTAAAAGAGACTTTTCAATGTCCAAGGAGAATGTTGAGAAGTACATAAATGATTTTAAGGTTTCTTCTCAAGAAATTAAAGAGCTAAAAGAGAAGGTGAAGGGAAATATGTCCCTTATTTAAGCAAGAGAAATTATATGGAATGATATCATCCGTACTGTAAGGAATATTTTGAAATCATTATCTATAGTTGAACAAGATAAAATAATTATCAGAGACCTAGAAAACTTAATCACTACTAATAAGCAAAAATTATAGTAGTGAGCTCATTTTACAAAGAAAATGATTAATTTCCTTAACTCGAGATCTTCACGACAGTTAAGGGAATTAGGAGTTGAAGAGAGGACTGAGTATGTTTTAGAGATTAATAAAATGATAGTGAAAAACCTATATAGGAGGATATCAAAGACAAAATTAACAGAGGTAAAAGAAGCTATAATGAAATTGAATACTGATTGTGATAAAAGAACTAGAGCAGGTTTTCCTTCATGTTCGGACCAGCAGGGAACTCTATTACCTTGGGAGACTTATGAGACTTTGTTTGTGGAGGCCAAGAGAAAACTCAATTCAACTCATGAAATAACAATAGTGTTGAAGGGAGAAACAATTTTCAATTATTTACACAGGGATTTTCATCTTTTATGGTTAATGAGAACTCTTTTTATTAACAAACCAACATACAACAAAATCACCAATTTCAGAATGGAACACACTAGGTTTTTCAAGAGTCCAAGTTCAAATAAAACCATCTCAAAAAAATGTAGAGAATGGATGTCACCAATAGCAGCAAGTGCAAAAGATGGACCTTCATCTACACCAAAGTCTTAGATTACTAAATGAAGTAGTGCCACTTGTCATACAACAGTTTCTTTTTAGATATTTCTAAAGTGATTTATTTATGTTTTCTCCTTTTAAAAATGTAATGTTCGAAAGAACAATTAATTCTAAAGTAGTTTAGGAAGTTAGTAGTTTTGGAAGTTGACAGTTTTGTAACTATTGTTTTTGAAATTTTGTATAAAATAAATTTAGAAAGAGAAGGGAAGGTTCCGAGTTTTGGACCTTAGAAGAAGAAACTACTTGTATTCTTAGTATTCATGTGGATTTGACTAAATATTTCAAAGTGATTCCAGAAACCTATTGAGTATAAATTGTGTTTCCTGTTAACGTTCAATTTATGTTTTTCTTCTATAGAAGAGAGTAATGAAGTTAATAGCCTTTAATTTTACAATTCTGGAACAATCAAATTCCTATGAGTTAAAGTTAAAAGTGCCTTAATTATGTTCTCCTCTTTTCTATATATCATCCCATGTTAATTACATATTTCCTCTAAAGTTGAAGACAAAATATTATGCATTAATTAGCTTGTTGTTGAAGACTTTCCACTATCTTTTCTCACTACACTTTCACTAAAATTGTATTGAGCATCAGAAGGCCACTTTGAAGGATTTTGTTTCCCATAGAATATTAAGAGGCATTGTCTTTATAATTATAATTTCTGGGGTTTTAAAACAAGGGGCAACAAACTTATTTCAACACAGTTTTAAACCAATGTCTTAGGGAATAACCTCTCCTCAGCTGGAGGATGTCTTCCATGGTACAACACTAGTCATGTTTGACTTTCCTATTGAAGATGAGGATGATATTAAGGTTTCTAGAGCTGAGATTAGTAGACTAACAATTGCGTGAAAGGATCAAGAAAAACTATTATAGATCTGTGATAATGAGGAGGTTAACTCTAAGGAGGAGATAATTAGCTTAAGGACTAAGTTGGAAAAATAAAAAAGAGTTGAAGAAGGCATGAGAAAACAATATAGGGAAATGGAAGAATAGTGTGAAAAAATAGAAGTTTAAGTGATGTCCATGAGGATAAATCTTAAGATGGGGTAGAGAACTCATGACTTGGACAATTTTCTTGAGATCCAAATATTACCGTTGGATAGATCTATTCTTCGATTTCAAAAGGGTGAGTCCAAATCGAATGCAAGAAAAAAGAGAAAAGAAGAACCAAAAGTACATGTAGTAAACAATAGCAACAAAAAAAGTAGAAAAGAAATAAGCAAGCAGAAAATTATGCTATAGCAAAGGAAAAAACCTCAAAGACTACCTACATTTAGAAGATCCTTTGCTCCAAGGGAGGATTTTGGTAGATCTATAAAATTTCAAAGGAATCAAAGTCCTTTCATTCCTTTGATGCAAAAGGTGGAGTGTTATATTTGTCACAAATTTGGACATGTTACAACCAACTACAAGAGAAAAATGTACATATATAATAACCAGAGCTTGGAGCAATATGATCAGCCAAGGAAATTGGCTATCAAGTATAATCATGCATTTTATGGTTATTGTTACTCATGTAACCTATTTTGACACAAGGAAAATGATTTTAGATCTAACCAATGGAGGAGAAGCACATTGCATGCGAGGTATAGATCTAAAATGAGCACAGGGAGATATAATCCTCTTATTGCATATCATGGCCATGTGGAATGTTATACATGCCATAATTTTAGCCATATGACAAGAGACTACATGTTTCCTCTCTATTTAAGGAAAATCTGGCAAGAGAAGGAAAATGAAATAAGCATTCATAGAAAACCAGAGAAGATTTAAAAGAAGCAGTACATGATCATGTGGAGAAAGAAGGTGTAACAACCCATGAGATATTGAGATCGATGTCCTATGCAATCCATGGATACATCATGCATATTCTTAGTAGACTATAGTGTCCATGAGAGGTGCGTCACATCAAGTGGAGCATATGACATAAATATGGAAGTTTTTGATTGGTACAATTTATAGCAGCAACATATGATTAGTTCGTTTGAGCCTAATGCACATTGAGGTCCACAGGATCAGCCTACTTATTGGAGTTATGTTGAGCTCAAAGGGAGCTATGCATGGTATGAGTTATTTGATATTTTCATTTTTGTTTCACTTAGTTGTTTGTAGCAACCTTACATATGTTTTTCTTGAGTGAAATGGGTACATTTTTCAGTGATATATATGCTCTTGGTCTTCACTAGCAATTGGTTGAAAAGTTCTACAACCATGCATAGAATGATATTGTTTCTTCACCCATGCACAAATTAATTATGAGAATTGGACTAGCCATCTGTAGTTTTTTATATGTTGATTATTACAACCACGCATTTTTTATTGTTTCATCATTTCATGTTGGTTGTGAGCCTAGTCATTAGTATGTTGAGTCATCATGATGATATGCATGTTTTGGAGGAGTATTATGGAGTCATTTTGCAGTCATGTATATGGGCTAATGATGATGTAACAGTCATGATATGTTATGTTTTTTATTCATCGGTCCATAGGACATGCCGTATAAACCAAGTATTTCGTTGATACATTCATGTAAAATGCTCATGAATCCATGTACTTGTATGATATCTATCATTGGGTTGTCTAATCATGAGTCATGAGGTCATATGTGAGTCTTTCACAAGGTCTTGTGTCACTACTAAAACCATGTATTTAAATTTTTATATGTCATTTAGTCATGGTCATAGTGTCTTCGTCCATATTCTGCTTCTTTCTTGTGGAAAGGAAGCAAAGCTTGCAACAAAAGCGGTTCATTATAGGATGATGTTGATTTTGGAGATGGCATGTGTTTAGTGCGAGCATATTATTTTCTCTTGATTACTTTATCCATATACTATTGGCATTATGATCCAATTGGATGTTTTCATGTTGTGCCTCATGCTATGCTTTGACTGTTGGGGTTCTTGACCTCATTTTATGAGCAGAGAGGAGATGATGGACATTATTGTTTTCTACTATGGGGATTATGGGTTGGTGCCTCCTATGTATATTATTTCTTATTGATGTTTCTTATGGTTTCCGCATGTGCATATTGTTGTTTCTATTATAGGTTGTTTGGTTGGACATGCTTCTCTGAGGAGATAATTTGTTGCTTGTTTAGTTATGGTACTTGTTATTGTTAATGTGAGAGGCATGGATGTTTTTTGCATGCATTATTGCTTCAGCCATGTAGAGATCAAATGCTCCAGTATTTTTCCTATGTTCTCATGCTGCCTTATCAGATAGTTTGACCTTTTTCCATTGATGTCAAAGGGGAAGTGACAGAGGAGATTGGTCTAGAGTTTGTGTGTGGTTTCCATCGATGCAAAAGAGGGAGATTATTGGCATTATGGATTGCATGGTTGTATCTACCTCGTGTTGGGATGGTTTTCACGACTGCAGCTAGCTTGCATTGGCAATGATGTCAACCCTGTGATAATCTAGTTGAGGTATTGATGTCAACCTTGTAACATGTGTTATAGCTAGTTGTGTTGGCATTGATATCTGCCTTGTGTTTTCATCATGATGCATTGATCCAATTCTTATGGTGATGTAGATAATGACATTGACATGGTTTGTATGCCTATCTACAGTGATGGAGTTGGTTTCTCAGATGTTAGTGTGTGTGTGGTCCATGGTTGATGAGCTTGGAAAATTAGGTCTTCATGTTGGGCTTATGCTCATGACTTGTTGTAGTGGTGTTTTGGGCTCATGATGACATTCAAGAGGTGCTATAGACTTGTACATATATGTTTCAACTTGTGCAAGTGTCAATAAAGAGTAGAGGACTTGTTGGCACTAGGGTCAACCCTTGTTTGTTGGCATCTAGGTCAACATGGTAAATATATTTGGCCTACTTGTTGAGGTGTCATAGTGTTTGTCAGAGGTTTGGAGGAATGTATAGGAGTTGATGAAGATGAGAAAGTAGGTGGCAGAGATCCTGAGCTAAAGGTTTATGGATTTTCCTTATATCTTCCCTAATCATTGGGAAGGAGGCTCATGCATGCAGTTGGGAAGCTTATGCATGTAGTTGGGAGGCTCATGCATGTAGTTAGGAGGCTCATGCATGCAGTTGGGAGGCTCA
Source organism: Pinus taeda (assembly GCA_000404065.3). Taxonomy (NCBI): domain Eukaryota; kingdom Viridiplantae; phylum Streptophyta; class Pinopsida; order Pinales; family Pinaceae; genus Pinus; species Pinus taeda. Next base: position 208,959 of record APFE030419646.1, on the reverse strand, counting down.
TGCATGCAGTTGGGAGGCTCATGCATGTAGTTTGATGTAGCACCATGATTGTGAGGATGATATATTTGTTTTGCAGGGTTTTTGGTGCATGTGGAAGGATGCCATATTACTTTTATGCTACATATATATTGAGGGTTTGATGTTATGGTTGAGTGTGAGATGAGTTCTTACTATTGGATGATTTTGTTGTTGCAAATTTGATGGTCTCATTGTAGCCACTATTTTTCTTTTGTAGAGAGCATGTTGTTTTGGTGTTTCAATTTGATCTGTTGAGTATCTCTTCTTCTTGAGATTTGGATTATAGAGATTAGTCTAGTTGGATCCAATTTGAAAATGAATGATTCGAGGTCTGGATAGAGTCGAGGATTAGTGGCCTTCGAAAAATGGATGTTTCCTAATGAGAGGAGTGATTCAATGGTGACAATATATTGGAAGTAGTATCTCCATCCAATGGTGGTTGGTTAGTTCCATGGTAGGTGGGAAAGGCTCATTGGTCATGGTGGATTCTAGCAAATAAGTGTCCTTAAAGTCATGTATGAATAGTCTTCTTAGCTTATAATAGGGATTAAGTGTCATGGTTGATGGGTGTTAGCTAATTGTATATGAGGTCGAGTCTCTTTCTCATGGGGGTTAGCTGATCTATTTAAAAGACTAATTGCTTGACATAATAGAGATTTAGAGTAGCACAATAGAAATAAGGGTGTTTTTTTTTGTCCTGGAGGAGTTTTTCACAAGATATCTTGTGTCTAATGTGTGATGTTGTGATTGTGTCTTGATGTTTTGTTTATTTTTTCTCTCATGGTTGATTGGTTTAGTTTCTTACATGGTTAAGTTATTATGTGATGCTAGATAATTTTATGCATGATTTAGTAGAGAAGTTTTAAATTGGTAAAAATTTGTAATAAGACACACTTTGGTTCACCAACCTCCCCTCCCCCCCCCCCCCCCCCCCACCTCAGTAGTTCTCAAGGTTTCTAACAGGGAATTGAGAGTCGATTGTACTGGCATCAAAGCCATGTGAGATTTAAGCTAATTGGGAGGATTGTTGGGTGGAAGATCAATGTACCATACTAGGATACCCAAGGTAAAATTTAGCAAACTCAACATATCCATCATAGGTATGCTGACTATTCTTGGTGTTGGGAAAATGAAAGGTATTAGGTTCTAAGGATGGTATCTAGGAGGAACTCGTTTTGAAGCACCAACTGATTTTGGAGCAATAGATTGTTAATGAGTTAACTAGTGGCAAGAGGTATCGGGCTATTGAGAAACTCATGACCTTGGAGCATGCAAACATTCGAAGTTCTAGGCTCATTCTTAACAGAAAGTGGTCCATAATATGCCCCAAGAAATGGGAATCTTTATAGATTCCTAGATTAATCGTAGTATATCATTGGCTTGCATTTATAAAATGACATTTTGAGGATATTCCTTAAATTCAGGATTGCAATGTGTCAGTTGATTAATGGTGACAATCTTCTCCTTATGAGGGAATATCATAGTATGATAAACAAAATAAGTGAATACCTTCATGGTGTATATAAATCTATCTCCTAGAAGGAGATTATAGTCTAAAGGGGTGTCAATAACCTCCACATCAGGTAAGACTTATTTGATGGCCAATGCAAAGGGGAAATTTTAGTACATACCTACAGGTTGTGAAGGGTGACCATCATATGCACAAAGGGTGATAGTAGATGGTGAAAGTTTAGTAGAACCAAGTTTCTTTCATACTTGGGCATACATCACATAGATGCATGTCCCTTTTTCAATGATACATTACTGAATAATGAAGTTCTTAATAGAGACTAATATCTTGAAGGAAACAAATGGGGGGAGTAGAGGATGACCTTATTTTTCGACATCAAATACAATCATATGGTTGTATGAAGTGTCCACACCACACAAATAATATATTAGAGCCTTTCATTATGAAAGACACATCTGGAGGACTTCTGACATTAACATGGAAGTAGGAGACTATACGAGGTCATATACTATGTTATAAGTCTGGGTGGCCCGAGAGTTGGCAACATTTCAATGTAATTGCCCTCTAGAAATTTTGGGAGTAGCCTCTACCTTAGGTGGAGGAATTTGTAAGGTACCATTTGGTGATGAAGTAGGCTTTATGGTCGCTTTTGAATGTGCCTCAGGAGGTGGATCATATTGATGTGACTAAGTTTGAATATTGACTTCTTTGAAGTTCATCATGAGGATTTGATAACATCCATTCCTGATTGGATGAAGGGGGGGAATGGGAGGATTTTTGTCACCTTGGGTTGCCATGTATCCTTGATTGGAAAAATTATTCCTAAGAATTGATATCTACATAGGGGCAGGGGTTGATGAAGGCATAAGTTTATTCCCTCTTGAGGTATCTTCTTGGTCTTCCCATTCTTTTTGCATATAAGGGAGAAGGGGATAATAATGTGTAGTGACCATAGGTACCACAATGTGCACAAACATTATTTGTGTGAAGGGCATTGTTCTACTTGGATTGGGTGCCCTAATCCTAGGTTGCAATAATAGAATTATCACCCTAATTGACATTAGGTTGATGACCTTGGTTGCCTAGGTTTCCTAGAGATTAAGGATTGTAGTTACTCATCCCTTTATTCCTTTTCTTCTTATTAGGGGGATGATCAACATTTCTTCTAATGTACACTTGCTCTTGCAGAGGTAGTGATTGTTGTAGAAAAGGTGGTTGAGGCATGGGAGGTTGAGTTGTTGGTGCCATTGGGGCTAGAGCACTAGGTGGTGCATAACGATAGTATGGATTCAAGGTTACATTATTTTAACCAAGTTGAGTACTAGTTGGCCTTGTCATCAATTGATGTGAGTGGGAAAATGCATAAGAAGTAATTATGCCTTGGTATGAGTGAACATGCAAAGGGTCAAGGGAAGTATAAGTGTATGTGGTACTAGGTCGCCTCTAAGGTTTTCCATATCCCATAGGTCCTTGTGGATATGGCGAAGGATACTGGTGAGAGACTGATTTAATGACACCATATGTGGTATGAGATTCTCACAATGTAGAAGAAGCACTAAGCAAGGAAGGTCAGGTGGAACTATGTAGACATAAAAAATGTACTAATGGGTGCAAGGAGGGATCATAGGAACCTATCTATAAATACATAGTCTTTGAACTCACAAATTTGCACAAGCTCCACCTTTTGTGTCATTCCTATACATGATCTGAAAGACAAGTCATAGAGGTTTGTCGAAAGGTATTCAAAAGTTCGATGCTAGTAATGTAATGGATGGGTAAGTGAAAAATAGGATAAAAATGTGTTCACAATAGTTGTAAACACATGGTTTGATTCATGGGGTTGTTCTACATACCACTTCACTCCAGAGTTGGTGAGGGTATGTTGGAGGGGGCATAGATGAATGGAATCCTCCATTATGGAATTAGGGGAACACCACATATGGAAGGACCTAATGTGATTAGTAGGATCCTCCCTAAAGTTTACTTCAAACTTTGAGATGTTTGATGGGAGCTTGCTTTGCACGGGTGAAAAATTATTATCATGTTGAAGAGGATCATAAATGATTTGATTCGAATCAGGGAGATTTAAGCCAATCATGTAGGGAAGGAAGAGTTGAGTGATAGTCATTCTGTGTGAGGTTCTTGTGTTAGCTCTAGGAGGAGTACCCTAAGTATTACTAGCATTTCCACTAGTATTTCCTGTGCTATTGGCACCCATGTTGTGACTAGTATTACCACCATCATTGATACCAGACATGGTAGTAGCTTGGGGTTGAGAGGTTTGAAAATCTAACGAAGAACTAAACGACTCTAAAGAGCTAGAAAGTGAAGGAAAACTAAGGGAACAAACCCTAACGTGTCTAGAGGGTGTAAGCATATGTATTAAGGATGAAGACCATGGAGTCTCTACAACTAACACCTAGGGGGTGTAATGGTGTTAAGACAATAATGGATCTAAAATGCTAGAGGAACAGGATGGAGAAATAAAATAAAAAATAATGTTGAAGAATTTCTCTATGGTGAGTCTTTGTAATCCTTGATATATTTATAACACTATGCAAAAACACAAAATAAAATTAAATGTTAAATTAGAAGAAAGAAAATTAAAAGGAGGGAAATAGACAAAAACACCTAAAATTAATATCCTTGAAAATAGCTCATGCTCACATAAATAATCTATTTAGTATAAGCTACTACCCACCATAATTTAAGAAAGTATTTGCATAAAATACAAAATCAGAACAATATGTAAAGAAATATACTTACCAAAGTTACTTCCCACCATTATTTAGGTGTTCTTCAACACTTCAACAAATATGAGTAAAAATGTAAATGTGCAGACCTACTATAATTTAATTTACAAAGATACATGATCCAAATTACAAAGGGACATGTAACCTGGGTATCCTGGATATAAAACACACTTGAACTTTTTCATTTTATACATCACTTATCACTCACATATATCTTTCTCTTACACAAATTATCCCACATATCTTAAGTTTTCAATAGTGTCATATCTACTTCCCTTTCATAGTTATTGGTTGAATTTCTGAAGTGTGATTGCTTGATCAATATAAAAGAACTATAATATATATTCACAAGTAATTATTATAGTTTAGAAATAGTGTTGGTATCCTGTGCACTCTATTTTTCAACATGGTATCAAAGGATTGTCACATCTAAGCCTATGCAAGGAAATGAGCTGATATTTGTCTGCCAACAAAGCCAAAGATCGAGGAACCTTAGATTAGGGTGTAGATCCAACATAAGAAAGTTAGTTTTGTTCCAAAATTATGGCCTCAAAAATCTAGAACATTGATAATAAGGGGCGAGCTTAAAATTACTTGTGGTTTGTAATATGTCTACCACATAGGTTCACAAGAAGGCAGGACATTGATTAATGCTCTAAATAAGTCTCTATGTTGAGATATATGAGTAAAAATATTTGCAGAAATCACTAATATAAATTCTTGGCTTTAGGATCAAAGAAGATAAGGTCATTCGCATAAATCAATCTTTGTTAAAGTTTCAGAAACCTTAGGAATGAGATGAGACATATATGCATATGTGATTATGGATCCTATGAATTTGCAAGGATTCCTAGATTCAATTTGAGTTTAGGCCTGGTCATAATGAATGAGCAAGTCGCCCTGTATGGCAAAGGCCATGTATATTGCAATTCAATTCTCAAATTGAGAAGCAGTATGGCCTCAATGGCTACTTGCAAGATTTTATTGTGGTAGATGAAAGGTGTAGTGAAGCTCAAGTATATATCCATTGATGAGTAGATATATGATATTATGCTAAAATATCTTTCTAGAGGGAAATTGTACACTTTTAATACAAGCTTGTGCTTGTCAAAATTGCCTCCCTAGTTGAGAGGAAGTAAGGTTGATGATTGCATCATGGATATGGTTTCTCCTTATGTCATGTACTTTGACTAGAATTAGGGATTCTATCCATATGACAAGTACATTGACCAAAATTAGGGAGAAAGGTTTAATGAATTAGATAACCTCATGGACAAACATTCTCCCTATGTCAATTATTATGACTTGAATTAGGGAATGTATCCATTTGTCAAGAACTGTGACCGAAATTATGGAGAATGATCTGGTAAGAGCCTACTTGGTGCCTCCTAGCATCCTGATCGAATCTCTGTGAGAGTCCCTCCAATATTTAAGAGAGTTTCTCAAATCTCTATTCAGAGAGGGCTGCTCAGATATCTAAGAGAGATTATCATATATCTAAGAGAACTAGTATTTTTGTTTAGAGAGACCATGTTTTGTCATCCATCCTAAGTTGAGGTCATTTGGATTTTCACCTAGACTATGTGCACTAGTCATGTGATGGTGAAAAAGGACTAGGCTAGATAGCATGAGGTTGGGGCACTGATCAGATCATGGTGACTAGCTGATATTGATGTTGTAGCATCGGTATTGATTGGATTCCATGATTTTTACAAGTCAAGAGGGTTGACTTGGATTATTATGATGTTGGCATTTATTACATTGATGAATATTCTTATCTTAATCTTGAATTTAGTCCCTTAATCTCATAAGGATATGAAATGATGTCACTCTAAAAATGATAAAAAAGTCAACCTTTTGTGAATTTTTGGAAGTAATTAATAAAATTTCCTAGTTTGGACTGATATATCATCGTTTTGGAAGGAATTAACAAAATGTTCCGGTTTGGACTAATTTATCATCTTGAACTATCTTTATGAACCTCATGACTACTACATGTCCAAAGGAACAAGCGATGTTGCATAATGTTGAATTTGTCATGGGAATTCAAACCTACAAGAAGAATCATAAAATTAATGCTTTAGAGTAATAACACCTCTATTATGAAAGCTATGGTTCAGATCATAAGTTATCATAAGATTACCTGAGCCCAAAATGTCAAGTTGTTGAATTGAAGAAGCCTATAAATTACCCTAGCAGAATATAAAGATGATTCTTTTAAGGTCACTTGGTTGACTCAAATATCTTGAGTTCAAAAGGAAAGGTTGGGCCCCTCTTTAAGCTTAGAATTTCTAAGGATATCTTTATAAATTCATTTGAAAGCATTGCACTATGATAGGCCAAGGACACAAATGACTAAATACATTGAAGGCTTTATTGAAAAAAATGTATTGATGCCAGGAAATATATCTTCCATCTATCGTTTAAGAATGATGAAATTATTATTTGTACATTGAAATGAAGGCCAAGCTCTTATGAATAAAATATTACTACTTCAATGATGTAGAGAATGTAGATCATCATTGGACTATCTTGATTGATTATGGACAATGTTGGATATGTGAAAGGGCATGTCGACTCTAGGATTTTAACATTTTATTATGAAATTGAAAATCCAGGGTTTGTAAACTTAACAAGAAGCAAAATATTGAATGGGCATTTCCACTAAAGATAGAAATCTTAGTTCATGCAAGGAAGATATGGAATCATGATTACATTGTGGATGAATCTGATGAAATAAGGCCAAGATCAAGAGGAAGCTAACATTTTTCTCAAAATTTGTTCTTCCATGGCCTCCTAGTGAGGATTGCAAGTATGTATTGAAGGTTTCCAATGACTCTGGCAACATAAGGAGAAGGAGTGTAAGAACGAAGAAAATATTGTGACAAAAGGATTTGTCCCAAAATTAAGATTTGAAGATCTGAGCTTAAGAGGGAATAGGAACATAAGAAAATTTGAAATATTCCTATATGTGACTAGATATGAGATAATAGAATATTATCCTAGAAAGAGGGAGAAGACTATGATCAAGTATTAATACCAATTGTTAGATTAAAGAAGGCCTTCTTTAGAACCAAATAGTCTCTGAGAGCTTGGCATTCTAGAATTTATTGATATTTAGTGAGACTTGGTTTCTCTAAAAGATTTGTTGATCCAAATATTAATATCAATGTCGTAAAAGGTGAGCAAGTGATATTGCTACTTTATGTTGATGTTTTCTTCCTGAGTAGTGTAGAGAACCTTATTGCTCAATGTAAATGAGATTTGGCCTCTAAATTTGACATGAAGCGTATTGGCTTGATTCATTTCTATTTAGGGATCAAATTCTAGCATCACCCTAGTGAAATCCTTCTTGGACAAGGAATATATCTCATCAAGATCCTTCAGAAGTTTAGCATGATATAGTGCAAGTCTATGGAAACTCCTATGGTGACGAACTTGAGAAATTTGAGATACTTTTATTCTGACCCGGTAGATTCGTGCATGTACTGGAAGTTGATTGGATCATTTATGTATTTGGTAGATACTAAGAAATACATTCACTTTGTTGTTAACGAAGTAAGCCAGTCCTTGATGGAACCAAGACATGAGCATTAGATTAAAGCAAAGTGTATATTGAGATATTTGTCAGGTATTGTTGACTATTGTTTGATATATTCTTCGAATGATGAGATACATCTACAAGGATATACAAACTATGACTAGGCAATGAGTGCAAATGATAGGAATAATATATCTGGTGTATGTTCCAATTTGGGTTCTGCTATGATATCTTGGATGAGCATGAAGTAGACCTCTATTTCACTTAGTACTAAATAAGTAGATTATATTTTAGCTTGTTTGGCATACTATGAGGGAGTATGGATTGGGAATATACTCTCTGGATTGTTCGACTAGATACTAAAAACGAATGTATTGTTCTGTTACAATCAAGTTGTATGAAGATAAGAGACAATCCAATGGTTCAAGACAAGATGAATCATATTTAGATCAAGTAACATTACATTAGTGATATGGTATAGAAGGGAGAAATGAGGCTCTAGTATATTCCTATTAATGAATAGACAATTGATATTCTCTCAAAGCCTCTATCTTAGGGAAATTTTTTATACTTTATAACAAGCTTGGTCTTATGAGAACCCCTCTATGAGAGGGAGCATTGATGAGACATCAAATGGAGGATGTCTCAGACTATTGATGGGTCGAAAATAAGAGTATGGATCATAATATTGGTAACAATAAGATCTTGGCTTGCATTGTTGATGGATAGACAATAGGGGTATGGATTGGACTGTTGGTAACAATGGGAGCTTGGACCGAAATGTTGATGGATGGAAAATGAGGGTATGTCTTAAAATATTAGTAACAACAGGAGTATGTCCTAAACTTGTTTTTAGCTAGAATGAACGACAAATGTTTTATAATGAATGGTCCCTTAGGCCTAGGCAATCCATAGAGTGGGTTCCTTGGTAAGATAACATGAGAGAAGGAGATTCTATAAATAATGGTCCCTGAGGCTTGTAAACACAATAGATTGGTTGACCTGATAAGATAGCATGAGGGATGGATATTCTAGGAAGAATGGACCTTGAGGCTTGGACACTCAATAGAGTGGGTGTCTTGGTAAGATAGCATGAGGGATAGAAATTCTAGAAATAATAGTCCCTCAGGAATGGATACTCAATAGAGTGGGTGCCTTGGTAAGATAACATAAGGGATGGACATTCTAAAGAGAATGGTCCTTGAGGCCCATACACCCAATGGAGTGGGTGCCTTTCAGCATCATGGCCTAGAGTGAGGCATTTCTATTGAAATTATGATGTTCTATGTTATAACAATCACTTATTACAAAACTATTTATGCTACAATATTAATTAGGAAATTGTAGATAGAACATAAATCATATAAACCATATGCACAATAGAATACACCTATGAACACAATGAGACACAAATAATTTAGGTCCAATGACTAGGGAAAAACCCAAAGGGGAAAACCCAACTAGATTCTTCTTATATTAGATATCAATAGTTCAACAGAGATGCAAAGTACAATGAGAGATCAAGAGAATGAGAAATTTCACCCAAATATGAACAATTTGTAGCATGAATATCATTCATAGCAACAAATAAAGAAAAAACATAATCAACCTTGGCTCACCAATTTCTAATCTTATTCTCCAAGTCTCTCTCTTTCACAATCTCCTTCAATTCTCTCCAACTCTCTCTCAAGCTCAAATTCACAATGCATAAGTAAGTGAGGTGAGATGATATGAGACACATGTATATAAGAGGAGCAATGAATTATTGACATAAAGTAGGATCAATATGCATGCCTTGAGGAGGAGTTACACTTTCCATTTAGGAAAGAGTAACTTGTGCCATTAAGGAGAGACAATTCAAATTTCATTATGGATAGGAAACACATGCCTTAGATGACAGGGTAAGAAGAATATTTAATTACATACCTTTAATGATTTTGCAAGAGAAATCTTACATGTTACGCCATGTAATAGGAATATTTTATGACACATGTAAGAGTAATATTTTATGACATTCATAAGAGGAATATATTATGAAGAGTCTTTTAATGGGATTAAGAGACTGTAAGATCATTAATGAGAGTCTAAGAGAACATTATTGGGAGCCATGATTGAGAGACTTGAATTTATTTTTATTAATAATATAATAGTATAATAATAATAATGATGACAATGATTAAGTTGAAATTGATATATTAAGATTGATTAATGATTATAAGGGATTCTCCATCAACAATACTTGATTACCAATTGATTCAAGGTGATTTAATATTTTTAGAAAGTCATACTTGAGAATTTCTATTTTTAGACTTTTTATTTTTTGAAATTCATCCCTGAGCTACCAAATTTTCAACACTCTCTCTCATCTAGGAAGTAATTTCATTCCGCAACAAAATATCTCTACTTTCTTTGTTCATCTTTGTTTATTTATTCTTTATATCATATGGAACAATGATGTCTCACTCTAATGAAGAAGAATCATCATAGGGGAGCTTCAGCTACCACCCTATATCCATGGACAATAGGGCAGATTAATCTATCACCCTATATTCACTTGGGGCAATTGCCACTTGCCAACATATGACAAGGATATCACACAGCCAAGACTCATATCTACTTGGGGGGATCCACTTGTTAACACATGACAATGATATCACAAAACCAAGTCTCATCTCTGCTTAGGGGGGGGTCCACTTTTCAACACATGATAGGGGTCTGGCATAACCAAGTATCATCTCTACCTTAGGGGATCTAATTTTCAACACATGAAAAGGATCTCACACATCCAAGGGTCATCACTGCTTTGGGGGATCCACTTGTCAACACATTACAAGGATATTGCACAACCAAGTTTCATCTTTGCTTAGGGGGATCCACTTGTCAACACATGACAAGGAGCTCACACAACCAAGTCTTATATCTACTTGGGGGGGTCCACATGTCAACACATGACAAAAATCTTGCACAATGAAGCCTCATATTTTCTTGGGGGAATCCACTTATCAACACATGACAATGAGCTTGCACATCCAAGGCTCATCATTGCTTGGGGGGAACCGATTGTCAACACATGACAAGGATCTCGCACAACCAAGTTTTATCTCTGATTGGGGGTATCAACCTGTCAACACATGACAAGAATCCTGCACAACCAAGTTTCATTAAATATCAAGTGGTGGAACACCTATATCCTAGTGTTACACAGTATTTTGTCATGACCCTGCATTCCCTGATCCCAGACACTGTCGGTCCATGTTATTGACAACTGATTTGTGTCATGTTGCAAAATATGTGTCATTGTCTTCCTTGTCATATCAAGAAGAATACCTCAGTTCATTACTCTTGGAGCAGACCCTTTTTAACCTCTATTTCTGGGTCGTCACAAGTCATCAATTATTCCACCTGTGGAGATGGCCAAGATTGAACTAAGCCTAGCGACGTCATCGCCTTGTCCCTATGTTTAACTCACGACAAGCTACTTTTGTCGAGTTTGTTCTTAACAAATTGTCGAAGCTTCTGAGTGGCAGTCCTAGGGTTGGTTGTTGGATCAGATGAGCTTGGTTGTCTCCTTTGGGATGGTTGTTCCACCCTTTGTGCAACCTCCCAAAGGAATAAGCTCTTTCTCCCATCTTTTATGGAGGTTCCTCCTCCTATAAATACCTCCTTCATAACTAAGATCAGCGAGTTCAGTTAAGAAGTGAGATAGTCTGAGTAGAGTTTGGAAGTAGCTTCTAATGTAACTTAGCCTAGGATAGTTTTGTGTGGATTTGGCTTGATTGTATGAGTGTTCTAGCATCATAATTTTACCTTTTGGGTAGGATAGAGAGTTTTTCATCCTCTTGGGAGAAAATTCATGAGTGAGTGCTTGCAGAGACATGCTGACAAGACCCTTCAAGGAGACCTATAATGGTAAGGCATGGTTGTAAGTTTTACTTTAGTTCATATTAATACAAATCAACGGTTTATTTTCTATATCTTATGTCAAATTGAATATTGATAGCTTGAAGTTCCTTGACCCTTTAAGTGGATCATTTTTTTTGTATTCTATTATGTTTTTTGTCATTCTGTGTATGTTGTTTTAGGTACAAAAGGGATTAGAACGAGAGCTGGAGCAACACAACGAGAACTTCATCAAATGAGGATTTGAAGGTAGGACTTCATGACATTAACTATGTAAGGGAATTTTCTTTGATATTGTTCTTGCTGTGACTAGACCCACTCTAGGGCTAGAAGGGTTGCCTCTATCCGCACAAGGAACTTACCTGCTTCACAATTTGGTGACTCCACTGGGGAACTATGTCTTTTTTCTCTTTATTTGATTTTTCTTTGCTTGTTTACTGTCTCCTTTACTTTTTGGGTAGAATTCTCCATATTGTGGGTTGTTTGACTACTCCTGGTAGTCTTCTCTCTATCATAAGTGATAATTCTGGCCTTTCCTCAGCTGAATTTTTAAATTTTTCCTTTGATCTGGGGTCGTTGCCTTTTATTTTATGATAGTTGCGACGATAGATGCATTTTCTCTGTTTAATTAGTTGCACTTTCTACTATTTGCCACAATTAAATCGCCTCACAATCACAATAGGCTTTGGGATATGCTCGGCAATGTTTCATGGTGTACTTCTGCAATGACATCGCAAGTTGCTAGTAAAGGGGGTGTGACTTTTCATTGTCGGCACAAGTGGTCAGTTTGACGCATGCGAAGATTCCTGTAAGGTTTCATTTTGAAGTTCTGTTTGCTGATTGGCCAATTTGTCCTGTCCTTCTAAGCTTGTCTTCTACCTATTTATTGTGTGTCAAATTGTTGTTTGCTGGAATATCTGACTCTTAGTTTCATTCCCTTGAGATTTCTCCTTTTGAACCATGTGACCTGTTCACCTTAGGGTTTCTTGAAGCATTATATTTTTCTTAGGTTGCTTGTTCGTTGGGACCTTTGAGCTATGTTTGAAGCAATACCTTGTTTTGTTTGAGGCATTTCCTTATTGACTGTTATTTCATCTTCCTAATTGGTATGCGATGTTTGGTTATCAAAACTTTCAAGTATTTTTTGTTTGGTTTCCTTCCATCACTTTGGCATGGATCACAATGCTTCTTGATCAGTTAGAAAGCTTTCAAGTTTTTGCAAAAAGAAACATATTCTATTTTTTAAGTCTTTGATTAGTTTATGAGTGGAATTTTTCTCTTTGCTCATTAAATAATTTTATTTGAAAAGGACTTAAAACTAGCATTGTTTTGAGTTTTACATTCGGTTGCTTGTCATCTATTCAAAAAAACAAAATATCGCATTCATTTCTCATTAGGAAATGAGAACAATCTTTTTCCTTAGTAAATTATTGACATTTAGAAGTTGAAAAGCAAAGGATTTATTTTTCATTTTCTTACTTAGATTGCTTGAAAGTTAGTGAAAGATAGAAGCATTTCTATTTCCTGTTGATTGGTTTGCTTGTGAAATAACAGAAAGTACCATTCTTGCATTTACTTGTTTTTTGCTTTGATTGCTTTGAAGTGAACCTCTCACTTTTCTTTAGTTACATTCTAGGAGTTTTTGAAGATACATTCAGTAGGGCCTTGAAACTGAGATCTAATTCAAGATAAACTGCTAAAATTTATCGAATTAATCTAAAAACGCATTGGAACTTAATGCTTAGATATCTAGAGGTCTAGGCTAGAGACATGTTCTAGAATCTTTAAACCTAGTCGTTGTTGTTTTCACTAAGGTTGTGTGATTCCTCCTTTTGTGATTCGATAAGTGCTAGTACGAACTTGTGCTCCTTGTACCATCACGTATATGATGGGAGACTCCACTATGTTACAATCTTGTTATCCATAGGAAGTTGAGTCTACTATCTTACAAATCTTAACAGACCGAAAATAGCATTCGGGAAGATTAGTTACCATACGGGAAGTCCTTGGTCATTTCTCTTTCATTTTACTACCAAGGTGTATATGCAGTTTTACGATTTGTCTGGTAAACCTTTTGCCTAGAGTTCCAGAGCAGTCATTTGATCTTTTTGACTCATCAAACTTAAAATATCGTTCAAGCACTTGTCCTTCCATGCTCGTTTCCAATCAAAAGTGATAGAGTCACATTTCTTCATTTTCTTGACACTTAAAATATGAAAAGGCAAAGTTTTGTTTTAGTGTTCTAAAATTAACTTCCCATGAAATATTCCTGGTAAAAGTTATCTTCTTTAGTAATTATTTAGAGTCAATTCCAATGGCAACATTTCTGGAGTCCACCCATCAAGGGTTCCCCTCGGAAGGGAATCCTAGTCCTTTTCCTTCTTTTGGAAATGATGGTGCTCCTTATATGGCAACGTTGTCCCTCCTTGGGTTAACCATTAGTTTACCTGTCTGGTTATTTTCGACCTCAGTCATCCTGAGTGTCCCAACTTCCACCCCGCCATCTCCTTCATTTGAATCACATCACGATGATTCTAAGGTCGACCCCTCATCTTATTCCCCTATTTCTTCACCTTCCTCTTCTACTCCACCTGGTGAAAGTTTCAAATCTGGTAACCAAGAGGCTATGAAGAAGAAGAATAAGACAAAGAACAAGTCAGTTAAGAAAGAGGTCGACCATTTGGCTATTACTCCAAATGAGCCTCCTATAGGAAAACATTTTTTTCCTCCATAGAAGGTCAGATTCCCTTGCAAGATGTTTAAGGGTGACCATCTCCTCCGAGACTGTCCTATCATTCCTAGAGTCTTGGAGGTATGGTCTCAAAATCTGGATCGACCTTCCCCATCGACCTCTGGAGATCATGTCGATGCTAAACTCTTAGCTAGTGATGGTAAGAAGAAAGGAAAGATCATATTCCTCTATAGGCTATGTGACGGAGAGCATCTTCTTCACCTTTGTCCTACTATGGATAAAGCTTCCAAATTTTTGGAAAACCTTACAGCCCCTCAGCCCCAACTCCCTATTGGTTATCAAAGGCTTTCTTTTAACCTTCTCTTGGTTGGTAAAGAGATTGACTTGGGTTCATCTCTTGTTCGTCCTCCTCCTCCTAAGCGAGACTCTTTTGTGTCTGTTCCTGACCAACCATTGGTTGAAAAGAGTGTCAACTTGGATATGCCACCCGTTGCTCACTCTATTCTAGAAGAGCATAGTGATCTTACTACTCATGTTCTTCTTGTCTCCTCAGATTCTCATGAGTTGAAGAGTGACCCTCCCATCCCAATTGTTAAAGAGAGTCCTTCTTCTATTCCTACAGATCATGGGAGAAATCATATGATACCCCCACCAAGTAGTTATATTGTCTTTTTCAGTTGGGGTCCACTGACTGCTTTCTACCTCCCATTTTATGTGCCTTTTTAGTTCACATTACAAGCCTGTAATATGGTAGTACCTATTATATGAATATGCACCTATTAGCATCATGTCTTCTACTACTTGGCAAGATTTGGGCTCCCCACAGCTTATGCCTGTCACCCAGAATCTGTTGTCTTTCAATGAAGGAACCAGACAACCCTTAGGGATCCTTCCACAGTTCCCTACTTTGGGAGGAAAGACAGCCTATATAGACGTGATGGTAGTCCAAGGTCCATTAGATTTTAATCTCGTTCTTGGATGCGACTATGTGTATGTCATGGGAGCTCTTATTTCTTCACTTTTCCGTGTGGTTTGTTTTCAACACGAATGAAGAATTGTAACTATCGATCAACTATTGTACCAGTCATCTCCTTTGCAACCATCGTCCCCTATCAGATCTTGTTTGCAAGCAGTATCTTCCCTACCACAGGTCAATTATGTGGCTACCCATTTCGTCTCCACATCTATTGATGATCACACAGATGGTATAGTACATTATGTATTGGGGGCATTGGAACCCGATCTGCCTTTGGTACCAAATGACATTTATTCCTCCTAAAGCATGGTCCTTCCGTCTAGTGAAGACCTCTTGGGAGCTATGTTCTCATATGGTCCATGAACAATTGCATGAGGATAGTTCCTGGTCTTGTGTCAACCTCATTAAAAAATGAAACAAAGGGTATGAGGATAGTTCTTGGTCTTGTTTCAACCTCATTAAAAAATGAAACAAGAGATGAGCATAGTTCCTTGTCTTTCATCAACCTCATTAAAAAATGAAACAAGGAATCATGAGGATAGTTCTTTGTCTTTTGTCAAGCTCGTTAAAAAATGAAACAAGGGTCTTGAGGATAGTTCTTTTATTGTGTCAACCTCATTAAAAAATGATGCAACTCCCTTTTCAAATCAAGTCTTGATTAAGATCTCATAAAATCCCAGTCGAGTCTTTCCAAGATCTCATAAGTGAACCTTCATTTCATTCACCTAGTTGAATGACATGAAGCTTGGGGGGCATGTACCTCGTTTGAGTCATTATGATGGGGGCATGTGAACTTATAGCAAGCATATTTTTTCATTTCAAGCTTTTGTAAACATGAAACTGAATCCAAGCAGAGTTCTCCATGGTTCAAGCTTGTGTAAAAATGAACCCATACCCAATCTCAATCCTTGTGATCGCCATTTTTATCAGCTAATTTCTGTTAGATGAGTCTTGGTTATTTCATTCCATCACCACCATCTCTTTGGCCGATCATATTCTTTCACTTGGTTGTTTTTCCTTTCCTGAGGGACCACGGAGATGAGTGGTTTTATTAGCCAGCTTCTTGACCATTACATGTTTTGAGTAGTTCTACCATTGCCGAAACCAGCTGCTACCCTTTATACCACTCGTTCCTCTAGGATGAGTCACCTTTAAGCTCTTTTCTGACTCGTAAAAGATGAAAAGGTTTCCGAGTATTTTTCCCTTTTTTGACTCGTTAAAGAGAATAAAAATGGGGGTATGCTTTCAGCTCTTTTTTGACCCTTTAAAAATTAAAATATGGTCAAGCCCTTGTCTTTTCGAACTCGTTAACAGATGCAAAGCGTCGTGTGCCTAGTATAAGTTTACCCCTTTTTCAGGATGGAGGCACTATTTATGAAAAAGGTACTCCTTGGCTAAAATGGTCAAGTGTTTCTCTCAAATATTGTTTCCTATCTTTTTGAGCTTGAGAGACACCAACTTATGAAAAGGGACCATGTGGAGTTTTCTTTTACATGTCTTTTTCAAACTCTCTAAACATGAAAAATATACTAAGCTACACCTTTTTCGGACTCTTTAAACTATTAAACGACATCGGATTCGTCACCATGATGAACACAAATTTTTCCTTCCTAGGGCTCGTTAAACTTACTAGGTCGGATTCATCCAAGGGATGAACTTACAGTGCAAGCATATGCTATCCCCTTCATGCTTGTGTTTCAAAAATAATTGGGATACTCGCCAGAAATGGTGGGGGGTAATTTGGAAGTATTTCATCGGTTGTATTAATTATTATGGAAGCTTGTCGCTCTTGAACATAGACACTATTTTTACTTCATGTCAGGTTGGAATATCCTCACTTTATCGTTTGCCTTCCAGGTTTTGGGTTATCCATTTTGCCTCATTCCATATGATCCTTGCTACATCATCATGACCTTTGATCCCTTGGTACCAAAATGTTGCCAAACTCCGGAGTCGTGTCACCGATATGTTCAAGAGCTTAATCCTTCTACAGTTTGTATCCTTAGACACCTTCCTCAGATTCTCTGTCTCATCCACATTCATCTTGTTCCTTTTTCTCGCGTTGATGATGTGGGAAACATTATGCCTCTCCTTCAACCGATCACTTCCTGTCGACTTCAGCTCATTATCCGAGAAGTTGATCTAGAGACTCTTTTCTGGTACCTTGGATCTTACATGCTTTAATGGCAAGTTCTTCACATTTGAGAATAGGCTTTCATTATTGGGCTTCAATCGGGTGATTTCATGGGTGTTCGACTTCAGATCATTCTTCACACTTCGTGGATTGTACTAGCAGTACCTTGAGAACCATTGACATTACTAGTGGTCTCTCTCGCACTTGTTAATGGTTTACATCATTGACCAGTGATCAAGCGATTTTCTAGTATGCTCGAATTCAGCATATCTATTTGTATATTATAATTTTTACCTTGATCAGGTTGGGATTCAAGACCCTGGATTTAGATTACACAAGTACAGGTTGTGCAGATTGGTTCATGATTGTATACATGACTCTTTTGATTGGATGGTTGCGACCATACCTGAGTCTTTTATATGGTCCTTTTGATTGGATAGCTGCGTCCATACCACAAATCATTTATGTTTATCTTCTAGATGGCTGTGCCCATGCCTTATGTGCATGTATTTCCTTTCACTATGTACTTATGTATCAAAAATATCAGTTTTTCTTGTGTTTGCAAGTTCTCTGCAATGGTGTTTTGTTTCAGTTACCGATTTGTAAAGCATTTCACCCTTCCCACTCTCTCAACCTTCATGCTTTAGGGGGCATCTATTACATAGTATTTTGTTACCGACCCTGCATTCCCTGATCTCAGACACTGCTGGTTCATTGTATTGACATCTACTTTGTGTCATGTTGCAAAATATGTGTCAGTGTCTTCCTTGTCATATCAGGAAGAATACCTCAGTTCATTACTCCTAGAGAAGACCCTTTTTAACCTCTGTTTTTGGGTCATCACAGGTCATCAATTATTCCACCCATGAAGATGGCCAAGACTGAAATAATCCTAGTGACGTCATTGCCTATCCCTGTGTTTCACTCATGATGAGCTACTTTTGGTGAGTTTGCTTTTAACAAATTGTCGAAGCTTCTGAGTGGCGGTCCTAGGGTTGGTTGTTGGATCAGATGAGCTTGGCTCTCTCCTTTGGGATGGTTGTTACACCCTTTGTACAACCTCCCAAAGAGATAAGCTCTTTCTCCCATCCTTTATGGAGGCTCCTCCTCCTATAAATACCTCCTTCATAATTGAGATCAGCTAGTTGTGTTAAGGAGTGAGAGAGTTTGAGTGAGTTTGGAAGTAGCTTCTAACGTAACTTAGCCAAGGATAGTTTTGTGTGGATTTGGCTTGATTGTATGAGTGTTATAGCATCATAATTTTTCCTTTTGGGCAAGAGAGAGAGTTATTCATCCTCTTGGGAGACAATTCATGAGTGAATTCTTGCAGAGACATATTGACAGGACCCTTCAAGGATACCTACAACATCAAGGTATGGTTGTAAGTTTTACTTCAGTTCATATTAATACAAATCAATGGTTTATTTCCTATATCTTATGTCAAATTTCATATTGATAGCTTGAATTTCCTTGATCCTTTATGTGGATCATTTTTGTTGTAATATATTATGTTTGTTGTTGTTCTTTGTATGTTGTTTCAGGTACAAAAGTGATTAGAACGAGAGCTGGAACAATACAACAAGAACTTCATCAAATGAGAATTTGAAGGTAGGCCTTCATGACATTAACTAAGGGAAATTTATTTGATATTGTTCTTTCTATGACTAGACCCATTCTAGGGCTAGAGGGGTTGCCTCTGTCCACAGAGGGAACTTACCCGCTTCACACCTAGACAAGTTGCAACACACCTATTGGTACTTCCCATATTCTAGACTGTGGGTCAGATACATATTGAGGCCTACTCTTCTGGCACACACTACAAAATAGGTCCCTCATCCTTAGGAGATTTCTAGAATCATTCTCTAATCATGTGAGTTCTGATAGGATGAGGAAAGGAATCTTAGTGTTCTCGATTAATTGTGACCTATTCCTAGAAGGGTCATGGCCATAATTCTAAACTACTCTCTAAAAACCAAGAACTTTCCTTTTGGTAAAGGCTTGGTAATATTTTTATCTACATAGTCATCAATCACAATATGATGGAGCCTCATTTCTTCTCTTTGCACCATATCCTGAATATAGTGATATTTTATCTCAATGTGTTAGGACTTGTCATGGACCATAGGATTTTCTGCAAGACAAATCCCACTCCTATTGTTATAATATATAACTGTTGTCTTTGGAACTTGCACAAGTAGTTACCCAAAAATATTTCTTAGATAAAACGCCTCACATTTAACCATGCTAGTAGCAATGTACTTATCTTCATTTCTACTCATTGCAACAGACTTGTACTTTCTACTCATCCAAGAGATCATGTCAGATCCTAGCTGATGAGCCTTGGTATTTCAACAATAATGTTGCAACTCCCAACAATACCGACTTTAATTATCAACCGGGGGTTTGTACAAACTTAAGAGGTATCGGCACTATATGTGCAACATACAATGTGTCCTTCCTTTGTTGTCATGATGTAATGAAGTGCATGTACTAAAGTCAAATCCTAAACTAATTGTAGAAAATGAAATGTTCAAAATGGAACCTTAACCTATTGAGAGAAAGAAAGTACAAGGAAAGAGTCTGAAATCAAATGCTAAAACACACCATTTTCTAACTAACTGCTAAGAGGCTTTGCTTCAAAAGAATTCTAAGTTTAGATTGACTTATTCTTGGCTTTCCTCTTGATATGTGTTTGCATGTTTCACAAATTTCTTCAAATGATAATTGGTATACATCACCTCTACTCATGAGATCAAGGATATCAATCCACTCATCCCTAATTGTTCTAAGTAAGAGAGTTTTTGGTGTGTCAGATCCTAAATGATGTAGTTCTTCCCTCTTAACATTATACATGAACCTATCTACTAGATCCTGTAGGCTGTCATCTTCTCTTTGATTCATTCTAAAGATTTATTATTTAAGATCATGATCTTTATATCTTTCTATAAATATATTTTGCATATCATTCCATGATCTTATTGAATTCGTCCCTAAACTCATGAACCATTTAAGAGCTCTATCCTTCAATGTTGCCGAAAACAATCTTAATTTTTGAGTTTTTAATAAGTAATCATAAGATCTACAAACAATTTCAAATTCAAAGAGAAAGGTTTCTGGATCCTCTGACCTTAGACCATGAAATTTTGGAAGAAAGGATGGAGGGATGTTCTTCATAGGCACACTGCCACCAGTATCTTGAATGGGAAATCTGAGAGGATCTTCCTCATTGTCATCATCTCCATCCATTTATTCTACATTCTTTGTCATCTTCTTCTTCTTCTTCTACCTACAAAATTGGACGCTGATATGGCTCTTACAGCACCATGTGATCAAATGGGGGGTAGGTTGGTGTTGGAGAAATTTGTGTTTTTGCTTTTATGATTGAATGAAAACTATAATCCAATGCAATTATCTACTTTTGAAACTAAATATGCCTAGTGAAAATATATTTTTGTTTTTGCAAAAAGTAAAAAGAAATGAATCAAATAGGGAAGAAAATAATGCATATTTTGAGACCTCCCTAGCAACGGTGCCAAAAAGTGATGAGCCTCGGTATTGAACCAAGAATGTTGCAACTCCCAACGCTACCGATGTATCAGGCTGAGCTTCGTACAAACTTAAGAGGTATCAACACTATTGACCACTACATGTCAATGACCCATAGCAGTATGCCCCTTTTTTGCAAAAGGGATAGCGCCTGATTGATATGTTCCTGCCATCTAGCTATCATCATCAGCCTGAGAATCATGTTATAATGTAAACCAATTTTGCATGTGTATAATGTATATAATCTGAGAAGATTTGTGTCGTGTATGTAATTACTTAGGTATACCTACTTTTCTGGTGATGATCTACATTTCGGGAGGTTTCTTTTCTCACCGATCCATTCTTGAATGGTCGGTAGAGTCTTCCTTCAGCCTTACCCCAAAGCCGAAATGTATTTTGTCACTGGGATATTATGGGAGTCCTAGTGTTAAAGTCATTCGGCAATAGTCCTAACTATTTGGTTATATTATTTTATTACAAATTGCTTGGTCTGTCAGATTATATTTGTGTCGTAGAAATGGGTAGTCTGTGAGGGTCTACCACAAATGGGTTTTCCCCTTTGAGATGTCAAAAATATGAAAATCATGATGTAAAGTGTCTTGAGGGTTGGAAAAATAATTTATCCCCTCATAGGTTAATTAATTAAATTTTCTGGCCAAAATTAATTAAAATCCTAAGCCAGAAATTTGATTAATTTTAGGTCCTAGGTAAATTTAAATTCTCCAACGGAAAAATTCGTTGGTCCTTAAAAAAGTAAAGTTTAAGAGGTCCAGGCACTAAGGTAAATTAATTATTTTGCTAAATTTTAAATCTTTGGTCCCTGGGGTTAAGTCAAAGTCAAAATTTTGAGGAAATTAATTCAAAATTTTAATTTTTGAATTAATTAAAATGCATTTGATTGAAAATGCGAATTTCCTCAAAAATTTAAAATTTTGACAGATGAGATTAAAAGAAATTTTAATCCTCATCAATGATCAAGATTGCTTTGACGAGGATCACTCGAACTAGTTGTTGGAGGATTTATCTTTAAATAGTTCATTTGTCAGTAAGAACATCCGATCTCTGGATTGTCTACTAAGCAAAAATATCTCATGTAATCCTTTTATGAGCAATAAAGAAAGACTTTAGGTTAATTTTTGTTGGTGTTACTCTTTGTGAAAATATTGTAAGACGTATCATTTTCATGCATAGATTTATTTTTTGCCATTGATGATAGCTTTCTGAAAAGTGATTCGAGTATAGGTATCTTGATCAGTCGCTGGGGTTTGAATGATAATTTAATTTTTGAATATAATAGCAGGTATCTCTATTAAATCTGAATTTTATTATCTTTTTTGCACTCTATGTTGTTGGCTAAATTGAGTTTTGTAGGAAAGTCTTGCTTTTTGGATCATCGGGCATTCGGGGAAGTTCTTGGTTGAACCAGCCAACTCCGTGGTATATTTAGATAGATCTGGGCTAAATAGATAGATCTGGCTATTGAGAGCCTCAAATCATCAAATCTGGGAGGGGAGTCAGACTCACACTCCCTAGATCTGATAGATCTACCATTTATGTACGTAGATCTGTAAAATTATTTTCAGTTTTCTAACTTGGGTTTTCTGGGTTTTACTTTTTTAGGTTATTGTATATATCATTTGGGTGTTTCTTATTGTCTTATAGCTATAGATCCGAAGGAGAACATTGTGTAGAGTCCAAATCTAGGCCTTGAAGGGTAAGATCTAGATCTTTAGGGTTCATCAACATCATTTTTAGAGGGATGATATCCATATTTTGTAGTCCATGGGTTTAAATTTATTTATTTTTAGATCTAGAAATTTAGTGAGGGTTTCATTAACAAATTTGAAGCAAGTGGATTCCATAAATGTTTTTTAATCTAGAGAAATTTTCAGGGGTTTCACTGAGAAATATAAGCATTAAAACATATTGTTGTGAAATTCATTTTCTGGATGCAGTTCTTTTACTGCCTGGGGTTCTTTGGAAAAATTTCGAAAGAAAATCTTTGTTTCCTAAGTTTGGGTTTTTAAATTATTATTTTTTTTAGCTCTGGAAAGTTTTGTCTGCCTAATTTTTTTCCTCTGTATATCATGCGTGAGTCCCACAAGTGGCATACACTATCCTTACCCTGTCAGCTACTTTCATTTATCTGCAGAAGCTTTCACATAGTCCCCTCAGAAAACACTGTCATTTCAATCATTCTCCCTTCTGGCATTTGCTCCTGCGGCTCCCTCTATTGGATGCCCTCTACATGCAACCTCCTTCAAACCTCAGATTTCCATCCCTCATTCCTCACACTTCCCATCTTGGCGCTACATCTATTTACAACTGTCAACTCTCTTCACCTTTCTTCTACGTCCAAAATCAGCCATCCTTTAAGCCGCATCCTCTTGCTGCCTCTCCACCATCTGTTCTATTATCCTTCACCCGCAGCTCCATCGTTTCTCCTTCCCTGCTCACCTACAACTCAAACAACATACATTGGCAGCCATACTCGCATCCCTTGCATCTGTTCCATCGTCATGCATTCCCTTGCCCTTCTCTCGAACACTTCTGTCATCGAGCTTGCATACATACACAACAACAAACAACAAAAATACAATTTGAATTCTTTTACTTTACTTTCACTTGTACAAATGCCTTATTACCTAAGATTTCATTTTACTCTTAGGTTTTTATATACATTAAAAGGTTAGTTTTTAAATGTATTTTAATATTTCACATTTTTTTGAAATTCGATTTTAATTTTTTGGATTTTTTCTTTTTTTCTCAATTTGATTTTGTTTTGATCCATTTAAATTTTGACTCTATTTGTTTTCATTTCATTTTTTATTTTGTAATATAGGATTTTTGTTTTATGATTTTAAAATTTTAAAAACTTTAAAAATATAAAATATTTAAAAATTACAAAATCTAAAAAAATCAAAATCTAAAACATTTAAAAAA
Organism: Pinus taeda; assembly: GCA_000404065.3. Classification (NCBI taxonomy): domain Eukaryota; kingdom Viridiplantae; phylum Streptophyta; class Pinopsida; order Pinales; family Pinaceae; genus Pinus; species Pinus taeda. The sequence continues at coordinate 184,985 of APFE030419646.1, read as the reverse complement.
AATTAAAAAAGTGGTTTTTTCTTTTCTTTGTGACATTTGATTTAACATTTTTATTTTTGTTACTTTTTTTTGTTTTATTTTATTTTCTAAAAAATCCCAAAGAATCTTAAAAAAAACATTAAAAAATTAAAAAATAATTTCTAAAATTTTAAAAATGAAATAAACTAAGTAAATTAAAGGAATTGCGCTTTAACATTAAAAAAAATTAGCACGTCCTATGCCCCTTTAAATATTTGATTCATTAACCCTTTGATTTATTTTGCTTATTCATTTTTCACATTGATGTTATTGCCTAAAGGATAATTAAAATGCTAATCTAAAGTTCTTTGGTGTCTTTGATGTTAAATGATAAATCTTAAATTTTCATGATTCTTTTTTGGTCAAGGTGCGATAAATGTTTTAAATCATATTGATTGTTGGAGAAAGTTGAATGTTCTAGATCTGAATTCCTAAAGAAATCATTTTAAATTTGGAATCTCTTGCATGTTAAAGTTTTGGGCGTTTATATTGATCATTCATGATTGTCACTATTCGTCACATATTGGAAAATTATTCTGGATGACTTGTTTTCTTACTTAATCTACAGTTAATTGAACATAAAGGCACTATTCTACAATTGTTTCTATCTTGTGGTCATGTCTTGGTTACATTAGTGTTTAATCTATTCATCTAAATTAATCGAGATTAATTTACATTCTTCAGGTTGTCCATCATTAAAATCTCCTAGAGCTCATGTTCCACCGACTTTCTCATCCATTTACCTTAGGGACTACCACCCTTGACTTGCCTAGGAGAGAATCTAAGCAGAGTAAGGATCAAGAGTGAAAGTCCTTACTCTGAGCATTGTCGTGGTTGCTAGACAATTTGTGTGACAACATTTTTTGGTGCCATTGTCGGGGAAATTTTATTCTTGGCATTTCAATGACATTTTCTCACCAATATTCTCATTTCTCATATTTTCATTTGAGCTGGAAACGACAATAGTTTTTGGCACTGTTGTCGGGGATAGAGTTTTTATGTCCTTGGTTTCTTGACATCGTTTTAATCATCTCATATTTTCCGCCATTCATTAGTCGTTCAAGCGACACAACATTTCCTAGCGTCATTTCATCTTTTCATCTCCCTATCTTTCGTCATCTCATTAATCGTTTCATCTACACCTTTAACACCTGGACATTTCAGTTCATTTCTTGTTTGGGTGGAAACTCCACTTCTTCCATTTATTATTTCTCAAACAAGAAGCCCTCCCTTATATCTAGTTGTTTGTTACCTTTTGGATCCTAGAGTTAGATTCATGTTCAAGTGGCAACTCCACATCTTTGTTTTGTTGTGTGTTGCGTGGAAGCAGATTATGGATTCTCACATTCCTCTAGTGTAGCAACATGTCCCCAAGTAGAGCCAGATGTTGACCACTACATGTCAATGACCCATACACCCCCTTTTTTCGAAAAATGGATAATGCTTGATCGATGTGTTCCTTCCATTCAGCTATCATCATCAGCCTGAAGAACATGTTATAATGTAAACCCATTTTGCATGTGTATGATGTAAATAATCTTAATAGATCCGTATTGTGTAAGTAATTAGCTAGGTAAACCTACTTTTTTGGTGATGATCAACCTTCCAGGAGGTTTTTGGTCTCATCGATCCATTCTCGAATGGTCGGCAGAGTTTTCCTTCAGCCTTATGCCAAAGCTGAAATTGATTTTGTCATCGGGATATTTGGAGAGTCCTAGTGTTCTAAATCGAGTTTATGTAAAAGTGATTTGGGAATAATCCTAACTATTTGGTTAGGTTATTTTATTACATATTGCTTCGTTTGCTGGATTATATTTGTGTTGCAAAAATGGGTAGTTTGTGAAGGTCTATCACAAATGGGTTTTCCCCCTTGAGATGTCAAAAATGTGAAAATAATGATGTAAAGTGTCCTGAGAGTTGGGAAAATAATTTATCCCCTCATAGGTTAATTAATTAAATTTTCTGACCAAAATTAATTAAAATCCTAAGCTAGAAATTTTGATTAATTCTAAGTCCTAGGTAAAATTAAATTCTCCAGAGGCAAAATTCATTGGTCCTTAAAAAATTAAAGTTTAAGAGGTCCAAGGACTAAGGTAAATTAATTATTTTGGCTAAATTTTATGCCTTTGGTCCTTGGGGTTAAGTCAAAGTCAAAATTTTGAGGAAATTAATTCAAAAAAATAATTTTTGAATTAATTAAAATGCAATTAATTGAAAATTTCGAATTTCCTCAATAATTGAAAATTTCGACGGATGAGATTAAAAGAAATTTTAATCTTCATCAATTGTTGAGATTGCTTTGACGAGAATCACTCGAACTATCTGTTGGAGGATTTAACTTTAAATAGGAGGTCATTTTTTAGTCAGATCATCTAATCTATGGATCATATACTAAGCAAAAAGATCTATTGTAATCTTTTTATGAGAAATAAGGAAAGACTTTGGGGTTAATTTCTGTTAGTGTTACTCTTCGTGGAAACACTGTAAGATGTGTCATTTTCATGCATAGATTTCTATTTATCCATTGATGATTGCTTTTTGAAGAGTGAATCGAGAATAGGTATCTTTCTTAGTCGCTAGGGTTTGAATGATAATTTAATTTTTGAATATAATAGTATGTATCTCTATTAAATATGAATTTATTATCGTTTTCTCACTCTATGTTGATGGCTAAATTAAGTTTTGTAGGAAAGTCTTGATTTCTGGATCATCGGCATTTGGGGAAGTTCTTGGTTGATCCAGCCAACTCCCGATCCGTGTTTTCTGAAGAGCTCAGCTTAAATTTGATCATGGGCTTATCATAAGATATTTTTTATGGGTGATGCATGAAGGGTTCTAAGCTCAGTACCTCCTTTAAAATTCAAAAACAAATTAACTTTTTCTATGCTAAATTGATAGATGTGTCTATTGCGAGCCTCAAATCATTAGATCTGGGTGCGGAGTCAGACTCACACTCCCTAGATCTGATATATCTGCCATTTATGTACATATATCTATAAAATTATTTTTAGTTTTCTGACTTAAGTTTTATGGGTTTTAGTTTTTTAGGTCAATGTATATATTGTTTGGGTGTTTCTTCTTGTCTTGCAGCTACAGATCTTAAGGTAAAAATTATGCAGAGTCTAGATCTAGGCCCTGGAGGGTATGATCTGCACCTCTGGGGTTTATCAGCCTCATTTCTGTAGGGATCATATCTATATTTTGTAGTCCAAGGGTTTAAATTTATTTATTTTCAGATCTGGAAATTTCGTGAGGGTTTCATTAACAAATCTGAAGCAAGTGGATTCCATTAAAAAAAATAAAAATTAATATGGATAATTTTCAGGGGTTTCACTGATAAATCTAAGGATTAGAACATATTGGTGTGAAATTCCTTTCCTAGATGTAGTTCCTTTGTTTCCAGGGGTTCTCTGGAAAAATTTCGAAAGAAAATTTTTGTTGTCTAAGTTTGGGTTTTTAAACTTTTTTTTTAGATCTGGAAAGTTTTGTCTACCTAAACTTTTTTCTTTATCTATCCTGCGTGAGTCCCACAAGCAACATATGTTTCCCTTACCCTGTTAGCTACTCTCATTTGTCTGTAGAATCTTTCACACAGTCCCCTAAGCAAACACTGCCATTTCAATCCTTCTCCCTTCTGGCCTTTCCTCCTGTGACTCCCTTTGTTGTCTGTCCTCTAGACGCAACATCCATCAAACCTTAGATTTTTTCCCCTCAGTCCTCACACTTACCATATTGGCTCTTCATCTATTTTTAGCTGCCAACTCTCTTCACCTCTCACCTATGTCCAAAATCAGTCATCCTTTAACCCACATCCTCTTGTTGCCTCTCCGTCATCCATTTTGCTATCCTTCACCCGCAGCTCCATCGTTGCTCCTTCCATGCTCATGTGTAGCACAAACATCATATGTTGGTAGCCATACCTGCATCCCTTGCAGTCGTTTCCATCCTCACACAATCCCTCCATCAACCTTCTCTCGAACACTTCCATCGTCGAGCTTGCATACGTACACAACAACAAACAACAAAAATACAATTCGATTTCTTTTATTTTACTTTCACTTGTATGAATGCACATTGTTAGGTTAGGTTTTTATTAGTTAAGTTTTCATTTTACTCGTAGGTTTGTATATACATTAAAAGGTCAGTTTTTAAATGTATTTTAATCTTTCACATTTTTTGAAATTCGATTTTATTTTTTTGGATTTTTGATTTGCTATTTCAACTTTCTTTATTTGATTTTTATTTTCTAATTTTATTTTTAATCTTTTATTTCATTTTTTGTTTGTTTTGAACCATTTATATTTTGACTTTATTTGTTTTCATTTCATTTTT